>JAFIRS010003641.1:0-123054 GCA_018342105.1 Gonioctena quinquepunctata | reverse complement strand
TTAAACATTCAAAACATCCCTATTCTTGTCAAATTTCCATGGTTAATTTTAAATTTTCGATCTGTGAATCATGTGTATATGGAAACAATCACCAAGTAAAACCCCAACTATTATACAAAATATTATACTATCAAAATTAGCTGTAAAAAAAAGAAAATTGAATTTTAAAAAAAAAATTTTTTTTTTAAAAAATGAAGGATTTTCTGTCGATTTCTTCAAATTTCCCAAAAAGCGACTAGATAAAACAAATGAAATTCAATAATCAAAAAAAGAAAATAATATTTCAATTTATAAATATGATTGCATCAAATTATTTATAAGAGCCCTGTGCGCATTTTATAAAGAACAAAAGTTCAAATTCTGTTGACTTTTTTTCTGCCGATTCTACAAATTTTTTGCCCGTCTATACCTTTTTTTCCCATTTATTGGCGTTACGGCCCCTGAGTGGCCGCTTGTAACAGAAAACCCCCAAAATCTGGGGGGCCCCGGAAGTTTTTTCCGAAAAAAATTAAATCCTTCTAAAAAGGACTATCTATCTATCTATCAAGATGTTCTACTATCAAATTTTTTAAAACCAAAAATTTCCCAAGTACATTCTCGAACATTGAAATTACAGGATTTTTTTTGACATTTTTGAAACCAATGGAAACGTTAAAAATAATTCATATACGTTTTGGAATCAATAGTGGAATATTCTACCTAAAAAATTGTCCGGGAATAATTTGGGTATTTTTTTTTTTTGGGTTCAAAAACCCCTATTTTTAAAAATTTTTGACGTTTTCCCCAAATTGCATAAAAAATTTAAATGAATAAAAACCCGGGGTTTGTACTTTTATATAATTTTGAAGGTTTTATGATCGAAAAAAACAAAAATAATCTAATGAATACCACAGAGAGTTGATATATAGAAAAGAATTATCTAGGTTCTTTCTCTTGTTCAATAGCCACTCGACCCCGTTGGTCCTCTTTTATTGCCCGGCAACAATTTTTTGAAAATCTTCAATTAAAAATTTTTTTTGTGATATTACAAGAAAGGGGGTGATGTCAAATTGCACTGAAAAGCGCCATTTTCCAAAAAAAAAAAGGCGAATTACGTGAGAAAAAACCCCTATAAAAATTTTCGCTTTTAGCATTGAGAATGTTTTTTCCGGGGTGCTGGATTTGACCGAAATCACAATGATTTTCTCGAAAAAAAACTCGCAAAATCCATTTGTTTTGCTGAATTTTAAAATTTTTTTTTTTTATTTATTATACCTACATATCCTTTCGAAATAATTTGAATTGTTCCGCAAAAAAAAAAAATTGTTTGAAAAAAAATTTTGGGCCCCCACCCCCTTTTTTCCCCCCGGGCCTCCCCAAAAAATTTTTTAAAAAGGCCCTGCCAATATATTTTTTTTTTTTTTTTCATTTAACGTCGGCCCATTTCTGCTACCAAGGTTAAAAACCGACGCCGGTGAGCACCCCCCCCAAACCCCGGGAAAATTTTTCCGAACCCCGTTGTTTTAGAGGTAGGTTCTTTAACGACCCCCAACATCCATGAACTGGGGCCGACATCTTAACGTCCCTCCGAAGGACGGCATATTTTAAACCAATGTACTTAATAAACCCCCGAAATGCTAGGGAAAATACGTCACTTCCGGTGGTTTTTAAAAAAAAAATTTTGGGGGTACTTTTGTAGGCATAAATATTCTTTTAAAAAAATGTCATTTTTCTGAGAAATGAGTATTTCAAAAAAAAACCAAATCGACAAAACCAAAAATGATTCTATATGGAAGAAAATTGAGGGGAAATTTTTGAAAAAAGGGGGTTTTTTCTATCTTTTTATAATAATTTTTCCAAATCTTGAGGGAGGGGGAGAAGACATGGGGGTATTCATAAAAACATTTTAACAAAATTAAACCAAAAAAAATAAAAACTTAGTTTTAAATTGAGCTCCTAAAAAAATAAGAGTAACCAATTTTTAGTCGGGCCAAACGAATAATTATTGAAGATCATTATATTACTTTTTTAAGAAGTTTTAAACAAAAAAACCCCTGGGGCATCTTCCTGCTAAATTTTTTGCTTTACCTAATTCAATTCAAGGTTTTTTTGGCCCGGGGGCCCAAAAACAGTTACTCACATTAAATTTTGGAGCCCCCAAATTATCATCAAGACTAAGAAGGTTTATTTCTTTTTTTATTTTCAGTTTTTTTTTCGTTTTAATTTAATTTTTTTGTTAAAAATTTTTTATTTTTGAATTTTTGGTGAAATCTACTAATTACTCCACTTATTTTGTTTATTTCAAAATACTTAACTTACCTAGCTACTATTAACTGTTAAATGATGGGGTTTTCTTTAACAATTTATTTTATATAATATAAATTTTTTTTTGGAATTTTGGGGGTTGTTGATTTCATCACTTTGTATATAATTCCATCCTTTCATAGAATGTTTTTTTTTGATGGATGTAGGAGGACCCAATGTCAACTAATATGTGCCAATGTTCACAAATAAAAAATCAATCATCCCCTATTTTCTATCCATAGGGTGGATCATTTCATTCCAATTGCAATATGATCAACTATGAGGTATACGTATCAAAAAAAAAAGAATCACCCAAAACGGGAAACCATTACAAAGTTATGCCTGAAGAACTTTAACACCAACATTCAGAGGTGAAAGATCAATACCCTTTCATTTTCACCCTTAAGGATTTTTTTTGGTTCAAATTAAATAAATTTTGAAGTAACCCATCCAATGAATAAATAATCAGGGAATAGAACTGCTCTGAAAAAAAGGCGGGCATACAAAAAAAAAAATATCCCGGCGAATAGAAAACCCTCCCCTTTTTTTTTTTCGTCGGTTAAAAAAAAGTAGCGCACTAGAGAACATATCTTTTTATTTCGCTTAAAAATAAGAAAACATACTAGTTTTTTCAATTGAACCAAATTTCCCCAGATGGGACAATTCGAATACTATTTTCTTTAAACAAACCCTATCGACAAAAAAACTTTTTTACCCAGTATAAATGCTCCAGTCACCAAAATGTGATCAAATACATGTACCAATCAATAATTATTATTTAACCCCCGTTTTTTTGGGGGGGCTGTTAGATGTATTATGTCTAAAAAAAATAAAATAAAAAAAAATAAAATAAAAAAAATTTTTTTTCGTGAAAAAAAACACAACCAAAATCAACGCCACAACGAAAGTTTTAAAAAGTTATACCTTTTTTTTTTTCCTACAAACTGTCTTCTAAATTTTTATAAACATTTAAAAGATTTTTTTTTTTTTATCTTTTGACTTTTAACTTGAAAACTAATAAAGCATTCTCAATACTGAACGAATTGTAGAGAATCTAATTGCAAAGAAAAAAGCCCAGCACAACCGATCGATCAAAGAGATATTATATCACTATAAAGAGACAGTTTTAGGAACTGATACGATGGGGACAATTCAAAAATTATAAAAATATAAAAAGCAACAGTATTACTACGACAATATTGAAAATGTGGAAAATCTTGAAAAATCTTATCATTCCAAAGAGCTCTGACAACTGTTTCAAAAACAGCATTGAATTCGAAATAAATGGTTTTGTAAAAACTGTAAATTGTCACAAAGAAATGGCAGAAAGATTTAATAATTACTTTGTAGACAGCATAAGTGATGTGATAAATTCCATCAAGGATGATGATGGGGAATGTATTAATCCATATGAATCTGACGGTACTATTAGTGAATTTAAACAACTTGAACTTACAGAGCTGAGGATTATAATCAATGAAATAGGAAATAAGTCAGGAAATGAGTTGATGAACACAAAAGTAATAAAATCATCTTTTCAAGTGATTGGTCACGTATTACTACATTTTATTAATACTTCACTTTATTATGGAGTTTTTCCAGAGAAGCTAAAAACTAGCATTGTAGTGCCTATTCAGAAAGTGGTGGGTTCAACAAAGTCTTGGGAATTTCGAGCAATAAATACTCTACCTTGTGTAGAAAAAATTCTTGAAGTTGTTGTTCATAAACAACTTTTGGAATATTTAAATAAAAACGACATACTTATGTTAAATCAATCGGGATTCAGAGCAAACCACTCTTGTGAATCTGCATTGCAATTAACTATCACCAATTGGATACAAGTCATAGATAGAGGAGAATATGTGATTTCGGTATTTCTAGATCTTATACGTGCTTTTGAGACTATTGATCGTTCAATATTGTTGAAGAAACTTGAGAGTTATGGTATTGTTGGAACAGTACTCAAGTGGCTTCAAAACTATTCATCGGATAGAAACCAAATAACAAAGATAGGCAATACGTTCTCAGAACCAATTATAAATAAGGTTGGTGTTCCACAAGGCAGTGTTTTGGGACCACTCCTTTTTTTAATATATATTAATGATATCAATTTTCATAATGAGTGTAACTTTATAAACCTATTTGCTGATGATACACTTCTTTCAGTATCAAGTAACAACCTAAATCATGCTGTAGAAAAAATGAATGAATCATTGGCACTAGTTAGTACGTACCTAAATAATAACAGGCTCAAGCTGAACACTACCAAAACTAAAGCAATGATTCTGACAACATCCTTTAGATATTCAAACATCGATATCAACAACTGTACTCTTACCATAGACAATGAGACCATAGAATTTGTGAAAGAATTCAAGTATCTCGGATTCATGATTGACAACATTCTGTCATTTGACTCTCATTTTTCATACATTTATAAAAAAATATGTAAAAAATTGTTCTTCTTCAGTAGAATTTCGCAAAATATCTCGAGTTTTTCTAAAATTACTGTATTTAATACAATCATACAACCACATTTCGACTACTGTGCGAGCTTATTGTATACATTTGCTGCGAACAAAATTAATGCACTTCAAAAGCTTCAAAACAAGGGAATGAGAATAATATTAAAATGTAACAGATACACTGACATCTCCTTTATGCTTGACACATTACAGTGGCTACCAGTTTCGGACAGATTCTACTTAAATGCTCTGATTTATATCTTTAAAATAACTCACAACATGGTACCTACATATCTAAATGAATTTCTCAAATACAGCAGTCAAATCCATGGTTATAATACGAGAAATAAAGACAATTTTTATATATCATGTGTCAATATGTGTAATACAATGAAGTCCCTATTTTATAAGGGCTTGAAGGAATATAATGAACTACCTGAAATCATTAAAGATTCTAAAACTGTTGTTGAGTTCAAAAGAAATGTAGTTTTGCATATTAGAAGATAAACCTCCATTTTTGTTCAGACCTTCCATACAACTGACAGTATTTATATAAAGTTTTTTTTTTCTTTATTTGTAGTAATTGATTTAGTTTTATATATATATATATATATATATTATTAATACTGTTCACCAAATGATTGGTCTTTTTATTTTTTTATTTTATATTTTATATCGGAATTGTATACTTAGTTTATAACTTTTTTTTTGTTTAGAATATTTTGTACCTACAAATTTTCGTGTATATTAGGATTTCCTATTTTTCAATAAATTTCATTCATTCATATTTGTAACGGAGAAAAACCGGAAAATGACTTCGTTTTTAAAAAATTCATAACACTACCATTTTCCAAATTTGAAGCAGGCTCTTCACGACTTAGTAGTGATTGATATGTACTTTATGTGTGAAAAACTCAGGCACTGTTGGATTTCTAGTTTTGGCATAATTGCAATTTGATTTTTTCAATGCACTTTATTTCAGCAGACCTGGATGCGTCGTAAGTGGTCCGATTTCAATATTTCTAAAAGATTTTGAGAGTTGAAGTATAGTACTACAAAATGCCTATTCTCATTTTGCTTAAAATGCTGCGAGATAGGTGAGAAATACTTGCAAACATGACCGAAAACCGGCGAGTACATGAAAGCGGCTCAGGAGTGGGGGTAGAGCAGCAGATTCATAACGCGCTTTTATTACTATACATACGCTTCCCCGCTACTGCTGCTCTACGACCCCACTACTCAGCCGCTTTCACGCCCATTTTCGGTCATGTTTGCAAGTATTTTTCACCTGTTTTGCAGCATTTTAAGGCAAAATGAGAATATACGTTTATCGTACTATCTTCTACCTCGAAATCTCTTCGAAAATTGGAATTGGACCACCTATGATGCATCCAGGTCTGCTGCAATAAAGTGCATTAAAAAATTCAGATTGTAATTATGCCAAAACTAATGATCCGACAGCACCTGAGTTTTTCACACATAGACTACATATTGATCACTAATATGTCGTGGAAAGTTTGCTCTACAAATGAAAAGTTGCGGAGTTATAATTTTTTATAAAAGAGGTGATTTTTTCCGGTTTCTTCCGGATTTTCTCCGTTACTAATAATCCGATCGAGTTGTGCTCATTCTCTTTGCATTCAGATTTCCTACAATTTGTCCATTGAGAGTAGTTCATTAGTTTTCAAGTTACAAGTCAAAATCGATAAAAAATAAAAAAATGCTTTCAAATATTTATAACAAATTAAGCAATGATAGTTGGGAGTAGGAAACATAACAGGATATAATTACGAACCCTCTTTCGTATGATGGCACATAACAGGATATAATGAATACAACACTCGAAAAAGCAACACTATATTATTCCATTCCTTGTCCAAAACACCTACTCAAAGGTCTTACTCTTACCTTGCACCAAAATTATATAACAGTATTCCAGGAAATATAAAATCACTGATCAATATAAACCAATTCAAACGTCACCTGAGGAATCACCTAATCGAAACTGGTAACTTGAATTTTATGGATTTAGAGGATGTGCGCTTGACTGGTTCCAGTCTTATTTGACGAACCGGACGCAAAAAGTATTCATCGGACATAATTCTTCATTATGCGGAAACATTAACTACGGCGTTCCACAGGGTTCAGTTTTGGGACCAGTACTCTTTTTGTTATACCTAAATGATCTACGCTTCTTAATGTTCAAGGCAAGTTCACTCTCTTTGCTGATGATACCACTATTTTGTGGCACGGAAAAGATTCTTCAGCATTGAAGAAAAATATCCAGAACGATTTAGAAAAAGTTAAGGAATGGTGCGACTGTAATTTGCTAGCATTGAATATCAACAAGACCAAATTACTTTCCTTCAAGTGTGACATTGAAGGTATAACTATTGGCCATGATACACTAGATCGTGAACACAACACCAAATTTCTTGGCCTAATAATTGACAACGACTGAAATTTCAAGAACACATTTTGTTTCTTAGTAAAAAACTGGCCTCAGGATGTTATGCCGTAAAAATGGCCACAAGCGAGATTGGTTCTGAAACAGCAAAAACAGTTTATTACGCCCTCGTGGAGTCCCACCTCAGATACGGAATTGCCTTCTGGGGCATGTGCAGCCAACAAAGGCTAAATAACATTCATTTTGCAAAAGCGAGCATTAAGATACATCTGTAGGGTATCTCCCAAACATTCGTGCAAACCGCTATTTGTCTCTGAGAGAATACTCACTCTATCTTCTTTATTCATATTAGAAACCGTGTGCTTAGTTTTTAAAAACCGTGATAATTAAGCAAGTCATCAGATTCATCACAGAACACGTAAGATAAATAATCTGAATCTACCTCTGCCTATACCCTCCTCGACTTTGACCAGGAAATCAATTATATATGAAGGCATAAAAATATATAATCACCTACCCCTACACATGAAGTGTATTAACTCTTTTAAAAAATTTCGGAAGTCTGTTAAAGATATATTACTTGAGGGAGCTTACTATAATTTGGAAGAGTACTATTCAGAGAATTGGTAGAGTATGCAGTTTCGTATAATTGTACAGCTATATATGTGTGTTTTTATATGTTAATTTGTTGTATCTTATGTGTATATTTATTTAAAAATGTTTTATACTCTTGTGTAATGATGTGAAATACGTTTTTAAGCGCATCTGACATACTACTAATGTGTAGTTACTGTTATTAATTTTCATATTATTTACCTACAATTATTGTAAAAAATTTGTATTTTTAACTTTTCAATAAGAACATGTTTATTCTTTGACAATAAAGTATATTTCTCTCTCTCTCTGGTAGATCACTGCATCATTATTTCGACAATTGAAATAGAAGAACTTCAACTCGCTGTATTTGAATACCCACAATTTAATATTTTACATATTTTATTAATTAATATTTTATTAAACTAACATTGTCTTTTAAACATTTTCTCTTTTATACTATGTACCTGATGATTTATTATTATATTTTATACCTGTTTATTATTCAAATATTAAAATTTTTATAATTCATATTTTTCATACCGAAAAAAGTGTGTATACACTTATCGGATTCTGCTTAGTTTCACAAATAATGTGATAAATGTTTTGTATTGTATTGTATTTTTATTTGTGTGACTAAAACCGTATTTATTATTTATTATTATTATAACTACGAACCGTCTTTCGTGTGATGGCTCAGTCGGTTTCCAGGTAGTATTTTTGTCACAGAATCGATAGAGCAGAAAATCTCTATTGATTGGCCTAATGTGACATACATTTTATCCACGCACACACACGCACTGCCTTCTCATGGAATCAGATTAGTAATATTTACGAGTGGCCCATTTTACAAAAATATTTTAACCAATTCATTAGTTGTGAGCAGATGATCATTGCTAAACTTTCTTTTTTAGATTTAATTGAATGATTCAAACGGATATTTGAATATCATTAATTATTGATTAGTACTCTTCAATCAACGGTAAAAAATAATATAATTTTGTTGAAATGGATGAGATGTGTAAAAGTGTTGATATTCATTCTAGATTTAAAAGGGGCTCAGGCGGTTTTCTAAAGGTAGATTGTGACATACGTAGAGGAAAATTTGATACGTATTTCTTTTCAATGAGAAAAATTACCAAAGCGTATTTGAATACAGGCAAAAATCATGCAAACACTGAATGAAACAAATAATTTTTTCTTGATAATGGTCTTTTCAGTCCCCTTTCCATAATTTACACATAATCTGAAAACTAACAAAGTTCGTAATGGAAAAATGTTCAAAGAATAGAGGTCTTTTTTTTCAAGAATATTTAATGATAAAGACTGACCATGTCATAACAGCCTATCAAAAAATACACATTGTATGCTTTTGAGGTTATATTATGTTTCTGGACTATGCTAACACATTTAATTCATGTAATACTTACTTTATTTATTTATTCAGTGATATCAAAAATGTCTATTATATAATTGGTAATGTTCACTACACTTCAAACACTCTTCACTTTCCACATGTGCCATACAGTCCAGAGTCCAGTGTTGTTCTGCGAGGTTTGTCAGGTGTACCACACTGAATGGCCAAATTGTAACATGGCGGGAATTTTAAAATGAAAGCAGAAAATGAGTGGATAGGCAGGGCCGGATTAAAAGGTGTGGAGGCCCTGGGGCAACAAAGGAGTGGAGGCCCACTAATTATTTTTCAAACAAGTTTTTTTTTTATTTTGGTACACGAGCATATGTAGGTATAATAAAATACAAGAAATACATTAAATTACAGCATAAACAATTGGATTCTTGAGAGCTTTTTTCGATGAAAAATCATTGATGATTTCGGTCAAATCTAGCATCTGGAGAAAATCATTCTCAATGCTAAGAAGCGATAACTTTGATAGGCGGCTTTGTCTCATCGTAATTCTCCTATTTTTTTATTTTGGAAAATGAGCGCTTTCCAGTGCAATTTGACATCATCACATTTTCAGTTGTAATATCATAAGAGAGTAAAAATAATTCGACAGATTTTCGAAAACTTGTTGCCAGGCAATAGATAAGAGAGACCAACTGGCTCGAGTGGCTATTGCCAACAAGTTTGAGAAAGAAATATAGATAATGTAACGTAAATAAACTTAACTTGGTTCTACTAATTTATTTAACACTTAAATATACAACTTAATTTATATTACTAACTACACTGTATAGCTCGATCGTATGGGCTCGTTCAGACTGTGTCTCTGAGACTTGAGGGTTGCCTATTTATCTCCGATACAGCATTCTCGATGTTTCGAATTCTTTCCGTTGGCGACCGGCGTGTTCCAATTGTTTCCAATATTGACCGTTGTCTTCCGCGGCAGAGCGCACTGGATAGTTCTCGAACATCTCCGGGGATGATCTCATCGCTGTCGACGGCAACATGTGAGGCGACAGGTCCGGCCTAGGTTCGTTACATTGCCCCCTTCTTAAAGACATTTCGTCCCGAAATTTCATCCTTGGAGTGTGACGATATCTGCATGACTCCCCATATCTGCACCGTGAAGTTCGATGGAAGTAACACTCCACGGTCTTCATGATCGGTCGTGGAAGAGGGTTACAGCAAACCAAAATCTTGACGCCGCTGGATCTGAATATCGCCTCCAGCATACTTCTTATGACTCTCCAGTCCAACCCATCAATACCACAGGACAATTTTGGAATTGCTAGATCCACCAGATTCTGGTCCACCATAGTATCTCTTAGTTTGGTGAGACTCTTCCAGACATCTTCATAGGACGGTTTATCTTGGGAATGCCTCTTGGTAACTAGGTAGTAGATGTTTCTCTGGCCTTTCTTCAACTGTAGCACCCCACCAACTTCTGGATTCTGCCCCCGCAGTGTTTGGAGTTGACCAAATTTCTTGGGGAACACTACGGCGATGCCCCTGGACATTCGAAGATCTTCTGCCACACAGTGCGCTAGTGCGTAGTCAGCAGGCACCTCGAAAAGGTCTCGTGACTCCTCTCTAGTAACCCATGTAGAACTTTCTGCCCGTTTGAATACAAGGACATAAACTTCGAACGTCATATCATCCTCCGGTGGCTTGAGGGTGCGAACTTGGTCATGGTTTCCAGCGTAAGGGCCAACCTGTTGAAATGGACGACCCTTGGTTTCCTCGGGGTGGCTTATGGATTCGGTACACAAGGTCGTTTATCCTTTTCACGATTTTATACGGGCCTTCCCACGAGTTCCGCAACTTTGGTGATAGTCCACGACGACGTTTGGGGTTGTACAGCCAAACCAGGTCATCAACCTTAAATCCTCCAGCGTCGGCCTTGATGTCATAGGTCTTCTTCATTTTATCGCTGGCACTCTGGATGTTCAACCGGACTCGTTCGTGGATGTCGTCCATTCTCTGCCGAAGTTTGCTGACGTAGTCCTCTCCCGCAGTGTCTTGTCCTGGCGGTATCCCAAACTTCAGGTCACAAGGCAGTCGCAGTTCTCGGCCCATTATAATACTAGCAGGAGTTTGACCGGTTGACTCGTGAACTGCGGATCGATAGGCCATCAGGAACAAATGAAGATACTGGTCCCAGTCTCTTTGATGGTCAGAGACAACCTTGGACAAGTGGCGGTTGATCGTCCTGTTCATCCGTTCCACCATTCCATCGGACTGCGGATGTAGTGCCGTGGTTCTTGTCTTGCGGATGTTCAGCAGTAGACATATTTCTTGGAAAAGGTTGGATTCGAAATTTCTGCCTTGATCCGAGTGCAGCTCCATTGGAATACCGAATCGACATATCCACTCTTTCACCAAGACGTCGGCGACGGTGATGGCCTCCTGGTTGGGCAGGGCATAGGCTTCCGCCCACTTACTGAAGTAGTCCATTGCCACAAGGATGTATTTATTCCCGTGGTCGGATACGGGAAACTGGCCGGCGATGTCAATGGCGATTCTCTCGTACGGGCTGCCTACGTTGTACTGACGCATCATGGCCTTGGGTCGTATTCGAGGTCCATTGCTAGCAGCGCATACAGCGCACTTCCTGCACCAGTCCTGGACGTCAGCTTGACAATTGGCCCAGTAAAACCGTTGCCTTACTTTCTGCAGGGTCTTCGTCACTCCCAGATGTCCTCGGCGACCCCTTACCATTGTCCAGAATAAGAGAGTTCCATTGTGCCCAATAGGACTTAACAGCCGGCGAGTAACCTGCGACTTCCTGCCATGATGGTCTTCGATTGCCCTTCTTCCAGCTGACGACTAAGCCAAGGTCGGGGTCTCTCTTGGTCTTTCTGGATCTTGCTGTCATTCCAGTTGTCATCCATTGCCGCGGTTCTACAAAGTGTTGCTTCTTTCTCTTCTGCTCGTCGGCAATGTGAGCAATCATCTGGACATGGTCTTCGCGACAAGGCATCTGCATTCTTATGGCTAGTTCCGGCTCGATGTTCGATCTCGAAATCGAATTCTTGGAGTCTCTCGATCCAACGTGCTACTTGACCCTCAGGATTTTTGAACTGTAAGAGCCATTTGAGAGCTGCATGGTCAGTTCTCAACAGGAATCTTCTTCCGTACACGTACTTGTAAAAGTGTTCCACTCCCTTTACAACAGCTAACAGCTCTCGCCTGGTGACACAGTAATTGCGCTCTGGTTTGCTAAGCGTCTTGCTGAAATAACCAATGACCTTCTCCTGTCCCTCCTGGATCTGAGATAGGACAGCTCCAAGTCCCACGTTGCTGGCGTCCGTATCCAAAATGAATTTCCCTTTGGGTAGGGATAGCTCAGTATTGGTGCTTTGATCAATGCTCCTTTCAGCTTCCTGAATTAGTCTTGACTTTCTTCGGACCACTGGAACTTTGTTTGGCCTTCCGTGAGCTTGGTCACTGGTTTAGCGATTTGCGAATCCCAGCACATATCGGCGATAGTATGTGCATAAACCAAGGAAACTTCGAAGTTGGTGAATGTCTTTTGGGATGGGCCAATCCTTAACAGCTTTGATCTTCTGGTCATCTACTGCTACTCCTTCTCCAGAGACAACGTGGCCGAGGTATCGTACTTCTTTTTGGAACAGATGGCATTTCTTAGGGCTCAGCTTCAATCCGAGTTCCTCAGTCGCAGGAATACTTCCTCCAAGTTTTTCACGTGGTCCTCAAACGATCTGCCGACCACAATTATGTCGTCGAGATACACTAGACACGTGTTCCATGAGAGTCCCTTCAGTACTGTTTCCATCAATCTTTCGAATGTGGCGGAGCATTACAGAGCCCGAATGGCATAACGGTGAACTGCCACAATCCTGAGCCGATGGTAAAAGCAGTCTTTTCTCGATCTTCCTGAGCCAGTTCTACTTGCCAGTATCCACTCTTCAGATCAAGGGTCGAGAAAATCGTGGAACCAGCCAACGTGTCTAGGGTGTCATCTATTCTCGGGAGAGGGTAACTGTCCTTCTTCGTGACATTATTAAGTTGGCGATAGTCTACACAAAAGCGTGTCGATCCATCCTTTTTCTTCACCAGTACGACTGGAGAGGACCAGGGACTGTCAGATGGTTCGATAACTCTTCTTTTCCCATATCGCTGACTATTTTGTCAGCCTCTTCCTTCTTGGCAAGAGGAAGTCTTCTTGCTGATTGCCGGATCGGTCGGGCACCCCCAGTATCAATCTTGTGCTGGACCACATTAGTTCGACCCCCTTTTCCTTGTCTGGTATCGAAGATGTCTTGGTACTTTTTGACTAAATCTCTTAGTTTGGGCTGTTGAGCTGGTTTTATGTCTTTGGAAGAGATGTTAACTAATTTTTCTAGTTCTGTGGGCAAGTTGTTGGGTTGGCCTAATCGTACCTCGTACGCCCGGATCACAGATGAAACTGACGAGCAGTGCCCTAAAATTGTTCCTTTCTTTAAGGTCACTGGAAAGTAATTGACATTCATGACCCTTACCGGTACAAATTTTTCAGCACGTAACAGGGTTTTCCTAGGGCAATCCTCGTCCAATTTTCTCATCATGAAGTTTGGGCTCGAACATCATCACGTCTCCACTGCTCGCACTCCCGTCCAGGCGAGCCTCCAGGATGGTTTCAGCCCTCTCAGGTACGCTTACATCTTCAGCCAACAGCACACGGATCAACTCTTCACTTCTCCCATGAAGTACCAGCTCTTCTCCGTTGACACGTAGGACGCCGTCTTTGAAATCCAATTCAAACCCTCTGGAATTCATGATGTCCATTCCGATGATTGCATCGTCTTCGATGTCCGCTACAAGTGCCTGATGTTTCACTTTAGTGCTGCCCAAAATTATTTCAATCGGTAGCTCGCCATATACAGTAGCTGGCTCCCCTGTTGCTGTGCGTAGCTTCCAAGTTGTCGGTTCAATTCGTTCCGGTGTTCTGGCAAAGGAAGGTCCGAGAATTGTCCTAGTCGCACCTGTATCTAGCAGCATGGTGCAAGGCTCGTTATTGATGAGACCGTCTACGAAAACACCTCTGTTCTGTCGTTTCAGGATAGCGACATATGCGTTGTAAACCGGGGCTTGCTGGACACAGGCCGACGATTGCCCCTTCTCGTCGACCTTCTTTAGTTTTCCTGCATCGGGTCGTGATGTTGGACATTTGCTACGCACATGTCCAATTTTGCACAATTCCAGCATCTTATCTGTCTTTCTCAGGCAAAACTTCCTTCATCACTTTTCTTATGGCAGCTTCAAGTCAGCATGCTCCTGTGAGTCTTCTTCAATACTTCGAACTTTACTTTGGTTTTTGCAGGATTGCTTTGCTGCCTCAAATTCCAAAGCGCGTGCCAGTGCGTCTACGAGATGTGTTGGACGAGCTAGTGTCAACGCTTGTCTGGTTTCTTGGTCACGGAGTCCATCCAAGAATGCCTGAACCGCTAATCGCTCCATTACATTTTCCGGTGTGGCTGGATATGCGAGACGAACCAAGCGTGCAATGTCAGCTTCGAATTCTTGTAAGGATTCGCCCGATTTCTGGCAGCGATTTTTCAGTTGGGAGTGGTATACGTGTTCCAAATGGGCCTGGCCATATCGTAATTCTAGATGTTTAATCAGCTGATCATAGTCCTCCTGTTCTTGGGCGGTAAGAGTTTGTAGAATATTCGTCGCTTCTCCACGTAATGCAAGTGTTAGTGCTACAGCTCTTTCCCTGCATTCCATCCATTTGCTTTGGCCGCTGCTTCAAACTGTCGGCGGTAATTTTCCCATGGAGTTTTTCCGTCGAATTGAGGCGGCTTCATGGAAACTTCCTATTTCTGAATTGATCTTGACATCTTTTATTCCCTCTTGAACTTTATCCAAGTTCAAACTCAAGTCCAGCCTTGCATTTTCGTTAACCATCTCTGTGGAGGGCGCACTATTAATTCGTTTTTCCAGCTTACTGATTGTTTCCTTTATTTTGTCCATTTCTGCCTCGAACCCATCTTTGATTTTATCTACCTCCGTGTTCATTTGCTCCCTAATTTTATCTATCTCTGTCTCAACGGTTCCCATTCTTTCTTCTAGAAAATTAGCCACACCACACAATTCTTTTTTTAGGCCTTCTGTGTTTTCCAGGAACTTCTCTTCCAGGCTTCTTGAATTTTCTAGAAGCTTCTCTTCCAGATTTCTAGAATTTTCTTCAAGCTTCTCTTCCAGATTTCTAGCATTTTCTTCCAGGCTTCTTGAATTTTCTAGAAGCTTCTCTTCCAGATTTCTAGAATTTTCTTGAAGCTTCTCTTCCAGATTTCTAGCATTTTCTTCCAGACTTCTTGAATTTTCTTGAAGCTTCTCTTCCAGATTTCTAGCATTTTCTTCCAGGCTTCTTGAATTTTCTAGAAGCTTCTCTTCCAGATTTCTAGAATTTTCTTGAAGCTTCTCTTCCAGATTTCTAGCATTTTCTTCCAGACTTCTTGAATTTTTTCTTCCAGTTTATTCATTATGAAGCTTCTCTTCCAGATTTCTAGATTTTCTTAAGCTTCTTGCTTTTTCTTTTTGTTTCTCTTTCCGTTTTCTCGATAAAAATGTTTCGGGGTCCTCACCTTCTTGTATAAGTCCTTCTGCAAGTCTTTCCTGAGTACTTGCTTTTACCTGTTGTTTCCAGTTCCCTTTCCTCCAATTCCTGTTTCAATTCCGCTACCTTCAAATCCGCAAGGCGCACTTTTCTTGAACACATTTTGTCTTTGACGAGGTATCAGTCTGTTTTACACGAAAAGTTATCAGTTTGTTAAAAATTCACTTCGCGAATTCTTTTCCACGGGCCACCAGTCTATTGTCTGTTTCACGCGAAGAGTGTATCAGTTTATATTCCCACGCACAATTGTCCACTTCGCGAAAACCGGGCCACTGTCTATTTTCTGTTTCACGCGAACAGCGTATCAGTTTATATTCCCACGCACAATTGTCCACTTCGCGAAAACCGGGCCACTGTCTATTTTCTGTTTCACGCGAACAGTGTATCAGTTTATATTCCCACGCACAATTGTCCACTTCGCGAAAACCGGGCCACTGTCTATTTTGGGCGTACAAAAGGTCTATCAATTTATTTTTCTGACTATCCACTCCACGATCACTTGTTTATTTTCAAAATCTCACTTCCGACACCAATTGTAACGTAAATAAACTTAACTTGGTTCTACTAATTTATTTAACACTTAAATATACAACTTAATTTATATTACTAACTACACTGTATAGCTCGATCGTATGGGCTCGTTCAGACTGTGTCTCTGAGACTTGAGGGTTGCCTATTTATCTCCGATACAGCATTCTCGATGTTTCGAATTCTTTCCGTTGGCGACCGGCGTGTTCCAATTGTTTCCAATATTGACCGTTGTCTTCCGCGGCAGAGCGCACTGGATGGTTCTCGAACATCTCCGGGGATGATCTCATCGCTGTCGACGGCAACATGTGAGGCGACAGGTCCGGCCTAGGTTCGTTACAATAATTATTTTCTACTATATCGAACTCTCGTGTGGTATTCTTTAGATTATTTTTTTATGTTACGATCATAAACACATTTCCTTGCAAAATTATATAATGTACTAAACCGGTCTTGATTCATTTCACACTTTTCATGCGAATTGATGACAGATGTCAAATTAAAAATATTACTTGTCAGACAATAAAAACAAAATACCTCAAATTATTCCCGCGTCAATTTTCTAGGTAGAATATTCCCACTATTGATTGGCCAAAACGTATATGAATTATTTGAATTGAACGTTTCCATTGGTTTCTAGCAATGTCAAAAAATAATCACTGTAATTTCAATGTTTGAGAATGTAGCTCTGAAATTTTGGTTTTCAAGAATTTGATAGTAGAACATCTTAGATTGGTCTTTTTGATAGTCCTTTTTCAGAAGGATTTACATTTGTTGCGGAATGTCATCCTTCTCTTAGACTCACACTTTCAGATTTCGGGGATTTCTCTGCTACAAGCGCGCCACTCAGCGGACACTTGTCAACACCAATAAATAGGAAAAACAGGTATAGACGGGCAAAGTGTTTGTAGAATCGGCAGAAAACAGAATTTGAACTTTTGTTCTATTATGGAATGCGCACAGGGCTCTTATAAATAATTTGATGCAATCATATTCATAAATTGAAATATTATTTTCTTTTGCTTATGATTATTGAATTTCATTGTGTATCTAGATCGCTGTATCATTCGAAGAATACATCGACAGAAAATCCTTCATTTAATTAAAAAAAATATATTTTTTTTAAATTCAATTGTTCTTGTTTTTACAGCTAATTTCGATACGATATATTATTTTGTATAATAGTATGATGTTTTACTTGGTGATTGTTTCTCGCAAATACACATGATTCATCAGATCGAAGATTAATATTAACCATGGATTTTGACAAGAATACGAAACATGTTTTTGAATGTTTAAAACGGAAAATGAGAGGAAAAAGTGGGAGAACTGCACTTTCGTTGTCAGATTTTTTATATATAATTTTGCATATCCTTCGGTATTTGTTAGGAAATTTTACCTAAACATTTATATTGTGGAGGCCCCTATCTTGTGGAGGCTCCGGGGCTGCAGCCCCGTTTGCCCCCCTCTTAATCCGGCTCTGTGGATAGGTCATTTGGACATTGGTTTCTATTGCTTATGAAAATATAAAAATGTTGTTTCTGTCTTGTGTAAAATAGAAGGTATTGGTATTGAAATGAAGGAATACAAAATTAAATGAATAGTTGAAAATGAGGGGGTCGAAGTTATTTTTTTTTGTCGAGAACCATTATGACACTTGACAATAAATGTATATTCAATATTTGGGATGAACCTCTCAAGGCGAACTAAGTTATGACTAGAAAGAACATCACCACGTTAAAAAAAATTACATTGCCAATACCTCTCAGTAGGCATACAAAGAAATGCCACAGAAGAACAAATACAATACTTCCAACAACCTTTGAAGTCCTCTTTGGGAAGTGCATATTGCGTCTCAAAAAAACATCCTCATGCTAACATTTTCAAAATATCCCAAAACCTCCTAGGGATGTATGTGCTTGCTGAGTTAGTTGAAGGGAATTAAATGTTCGAAGGGCATTCCGCCAACTTCCTGACATTTTCTGGCTCTATCAATAGTATTTCGCATCACATTTCGCAACATAGCGGGATTTATGGTAGCCTAAGAGTGCATTCGTGAATGCGATCTTGTAAAATTTTAAGAGTTTGAGGCCTTGTATAAAACACTCGTTCTTTCACACAACCCCACACAAGAAAGTCTAAAATTTTTTTTTTTTTTTTTTTTATATGTTCATGTTCCCACGAAAAGGGATATCCTGTAATGTTCAGAGAACATCGTGGGAACCAAGGGAAAGAAGGTAGGAGTTGGTGTTCTTCTTAAATTTCTGGAGGTTGTATGCCTCGGGGAACACCTCCCTAGGCAATGAGTTCCAAAGCCTCGCAGTTTGTTGGATGAATGAGTCTTTGGAAAGTGATGTTCTGCAGGTCTCCAAAGTGACCACGAAGGGGTGTGAAGACTGAACTTGACGGGTTAATCTCGAAGAGACTGCCAAAGGAGGAACGATTGTTGATATTTCAGAAGAGCATCGCCCATGAAAATATCTATAAAATAGAGACAAATCGCCAACTTTTCTACGGTGTTCCAGACAAGTGAGCGAGTTTGTAAGCGAGGCATCACCGACGAGACGAATTGCCCTTTTTTGGACAGAATCCAATAGCTTCAGGATATGTTTAGGTGCCGCACTCCAAATATGGGAACAGTATTCCAGGACAGGTCGGATCTGTGCCTTATAGATCATAAGCAGCTGACTGGAGGTGAAATAGCTCTTGGCACGAAACAAAAACCAAGTTTTTGGGATGCACTTTTGGCAATGGACCTCACGTGATTTTCCCAGGAAAGGTTATTGCTGATAGTAATACCAAGCATCGATATGGATGACTTCAGTGGTATGGTTACTCCTGACAAAGTTATGTTAGGCACAGTGAGATCGGCTTTCTAGAGAAAAGACATGCTTGTGTTTTGTTTGCATTGAATTCTACCAAGTTATTGGATCCCCATTCGAGAATTGTTGCTAAGTCCATATTTACATTGTTAACATTTCTTCCTCGTTCATTTCTGGTTTCACGGGCTGATATAGGGGCCCTGGAAGAGAAAGCGGTATGGAGGGTACTATCATCGGCAAAGCTGTGTACGGGACATGAAGTTGCTTTCAACAGGTCGTTGATGTGAAGTAAAAATAGTGTTGGTGCTAGAATGGATCCTTGCGGAACACCAGCATTTATGAGTAGAGTGTCAGATGAAACTCCATCGACCACTACATGGAGAGACCTGTTTGAGAGAAAACTAGCAAGCAGATAACACAGCTGAGGGGGCAAGCCATAAGATGGAAGCTTGGCGAGGAGTCCCTGGTGCCAAACTCGATCGAACGCCTTGGAGATATCTAATGCCACAGCTAAAGTTTCTCCATACTTTTCAATAGATAGCTGCCATATATGTGAGACGTATGCGAGCAGGTCACCAGTTGATCTCTGATGGCGGAAGCCATATTGCCTATCATTGATAATTCCTGAGTCTTCCAGATATTTCATGAGCTCGATGTTGATTGCTTTTTCCATGACCTTTGAAATAATAGATAGCAGTGCGATAGGTCTGTAGTTGCTGGGTAGGGTCTTTTTGCCTTTTTTAGGGACTGGCTGTACTCTTGCAATTTTCCAATTGGACGGAAATACTCCCAAATTGTGAGAGTGGTTGAACAACTTGCAAAGAACAGGTGTTAGTTCGGGGGCACATTTCTTGAGAACAATCGGCGGGATTCCGTCAGATCCACAGGCTTTGTTGGTGTTGAGACCCAGCAAAATCTTTCTGATAGTACGTTGGCGAAAGGTGATCTCGGGCATGTGACTGTCAATAGGTGTATTGAGATCCGGTGATCGTTCAGGCTAACGTACTACTACTACAGGCTAATGACCATTATTTGCAATTACCCGCCTATTAAACCGGTTCATTAAATAGTTCATGACTTGGATTAGTATTATGAGGCCGAGCCCCATCTTGTTGAAAATGCATCACTTCAGAAACAGCAAGTACATTATCAGTTCTTCAATATCATTCTGGAGGAATTCTAAATACCTTACACCTGTCAACTGCCCTTGGATTAAAATTGGTCCAATTATTTTACTTCCAATTACGCCAGCCCATACATTTACTTCGAATCTTTCCTGAAAATGACTTTCCTTCATGAAATGCTGATTTTGTTGCGCCCACTATCTGCAGTTTTGTCTGTTAAACATTTCATTGATTGTCAATCTTGACTCGTCTGAAAACAATAGCGAAGAAACAAAGTCGGGATTAGAAGTATTGTTTTGAAGTAACCAATCAAAATAAACTAATCTTCGATTTCCATTGTTTCATACAAATCCTGGTGGACTTGATACTTGAACGACCTGTACCCTTGCTTTTTCAAAATCATCCTTGCTGACTCATGACTAATTTCCCTAGTAGAAGCGGTAGAATTGATTTCCGTCACCTCATCAATTATACAAGTTTTATGGTTGGGAACTGGATTGCATTGGATGGGTGGCCGCCTGCCAGGGAAAACATACAGTGAGCAAAACCACAGAGACACGTCGACTTTTGATTTCTATAATGTACATTTTTTGAATGAATGGTTGACCACTAATTTCATCCCTTACTGGAGGGGCACAACCCTTTCGAAAAATTTAAATAGCATTGGGTGGTGAGTGATAGCTCATCTGAAAGGATCCTCCATTCAACTGTGCAAAAAATTTGAAATTTGCTTCATTGCGTTTTGAGTTATTAATGTTTAAAAATAACAAAACACCACAAACAGGAAGGCAACTAAACTAACACTAACCTTATCTGTTATTACAATAAATGTTCAAAATATTCCCCGTTGACCTCCTGGCAAAAATAAAGTCTATTTTTAGTTTTAGCCCTGACGCTTTGCAAAGTTTCTCGAATAATTGTTGCACACACTTCCGGAATCCGCGCTCGCAACTCCTGAATAGAGTGACACTGAGCCTCGTATACTTTAGATTTCAGGTGACCCCATAGAAAAAAATTCAAAGGGGTTAGATCTGGGGAACTTGGAGGCCATTCCACAGATCCTCGGCGCCCGATCCATCGCCCTGCATAAACAGTATTCAAATAATTCCTCAAAGCAACTGCAAAATGAGGAGGAGCTCCATCTTGTTGCAAAATAATTTCCATGTCAAATTCGTCTTCATTATTTTCGACAGTTGCCACTATCAGTGGATCTATCACTGTTTCCAGCTTTTCCAAATACAGGGCACCAGTCAAATTTTCCTCAATAAATAACGGACCTATAATGTGGTCACCCAGTATTCCTGCCCACACATTAACTTTTTGTGGAAACTGAGTATGAGTTTCGCGAAAAAGTCGAGAATTTTCATCGGACCAGTACCTCACATTTTGTCTATGAACGTGACCGTTTAAAAAAAAAGTAGCCTCATCACTGAAACAAATGTGTTTCAAATAGCTGGGATTTTGTAAAATATTATTAGATACAATTTCACAATATTCTAGAAGGCGGTCTGGATCATCGTCCATCAGCTCATGAACCATCTTTATTTTATAGCGATAAATTAACTCCTATATAAAATGTGTCATTTAAAGATGACTGTTTTGTCATTTTGACAGCGATAAAAAAGGTGCATCGTTTTTTATCACTGATAAAAACTGTTCCTCTTAAGCGTCTACATCTAGTATGCTTACGTCACTTTAATGTCTGCCCTGTCGGTTATTTAAGTATTGTTGATAATTGATACTGAAACATTACAACATGAGTCGTTTTGGGAAAGTTTCGACTCACAAATAACAAAAAATATAGAAAAAGTAATCCCGCAATCCACAAAAATACTAAAGCGTCAATATGGAGACAATTTATGGAGTTTTGTCAAGTACGAAATTACGACCTGTCGAAAATAACTCCGTTACAAAAAGTAGCAGATATATTAAAGGATTGGGCCTATAATATGAAAAATAGGAATGGAGAAGATTATAAAGAATATGCAGTTAAATCAATTTGGAATTCAACTGCGAAGATGATTCAAGAAAAATATTTCAATGAATACAATATTAAATTTGATCCTTTTGCCGACATAACTTTTAAAGAAGCTCGTGATGCAAGAAATAGTAAACGTATTCCAGAGAAAAGAAAAGTAAGTTCTGTAGCATTGAACAAGAAAGATATAGTAAAAATGGCAACATTGTGGAATATAGATAACCCAGAGGGATTACAAAAAAGATTTTTTCATATAGCTTCTTATGAATTAGCTTGGAGGGGGGAGAAGCTGCAAACTGTAAAATTTACCAATTTAAAGAAGAAAAAAATCAAGATGGAACTTCAACAAGAAGATTTGAATACAATACAATATTTTCAAAGACGCACAGGGTGGGTCGAAAAAATTGGCAGACAGCAAATGGATAACAAAAAATGAAATGGATGAAGGTATTTGTCCCGTTGCATTGTTAAAATTACTGTTACAAAAAGAAATGAAAACATAACATCTGAACGACTTTTTTAACTCCAAATCCCTTTTGGAAAAACAAAAATAAAAATAATAAAATTACCAATCATTCGAACCGTGCTAGTACAGTTTCCCAGTTAGCCAAAGCAGGAGTAAGTGACCAACAACTTATAAAGATAACGGGACACTCATCATCATCTTCTATTAAACCCTACCTCCAAATTGATCCTGAACATCACGAAAATCTTATTAGTTCCTTACGAGCCTCGAGTGAGAAAAATCAAAATGAATATTCTACATGTGTGAATACCAGAGAAGAAAATTTTGAAATCAGTACACCAAACCAAACAATTTATAACAATTGTGTATTTAATAACTGTTCATTTAAATAATTGAATTGTATCAATAAAGATAATTATTGTTGTTGTTCATTCATATATTCGGTCGTTAATTTATCTTGCCAAAAAACACTCGAGCTTTTCTTTTAAGGATAAATTTCTTTTTAACTCAAAATTTTTCCATCAGTAATTTTGCTCGAAAAACTGACATTTGACAAAATCACTCGACCTTCGGTCTCGCGATTTTGTCATGTCAGTTTTTCTCGTAAAATTACTGATTGGCAAAATTATTTCGTTACAAAAAGAAATTTATCCGATAAAAAAAAGCTCTTGTGTTTTTACTGTTGATAAATTAACTCCTATATAAAATGTGTCATTTAAAGATGACTGTTTTGTCATTTTGACAGCGATAAAAAAGGTGCATCGTTTTTTATCACCGATAAAAACGCCTGTTCCTCTTAAGCGTCTACATCTAGTATGCTTACGTCACTTTAATGTCTGCCCTGTCAGTTATTTAAGTATTGTTGATAATTGATACTGAAACATTACAACATGAGTCGTTTTGTGGAAGTTTCGACTCAACAAATAACAATAAATATAGAAAAAGCAATAATTAAATTTTATCAATAAAGATAATTATTGTTGTTGTTCATTCATATATTCGGTCGTTAATTTATCTTGCCAAAAAACACTCGAGCTTTTCTTTTAAGGATACATTTCTTTTTAACTCAAAATTTTTTCCATCAGTAATTTTGCTCGAAAAACTGACATTTGACAAAATTACTCGACCTTCAGTCTCGCGATTTTGTCATGTCAGTTTTTCTCGTAAAATTACTGATGGGCAAAATTATTTCGTTACTGTTGATAAATTTGTTTTTTTTTCAGAACTCTCAATACAGTCATCTGCTAAACCTCACAATTCAAGGCAACATTTCTACTCGATGAGGACGGATTATTCACAAATTCGCCTATAATGTCCACTTGTTTATCTTCCCCAGTAGTTGATCGCCCAGAACGTTTTTTATTTTGCAAACTGCCGGTTTTATAAAAAAAATTCACTAAATGTTTGAAATAATGTCTATCAATAGGGAGATCTGTAAAACGTTCATTGAACATTCGTACAGCCGCATGATAATTGCGATGAACCTCACCAAAAATAACAATCGCTTCGCATTTCTCATTCAACCCACGTGGTGCAACCATTGTTTGGAGATGAATAGCAATCAAAACTTACAGCTAGAATACACTGACTCGCACTCTCCTTGATATCAGTTTATTGTTTTGACCATTTATCCTGAAAACAATGCAAGAACACCAACAAAAACGTGCATTTAATATCCAAGCATATGGCAAATAAGTCTCACTTGACGTCTGAACCAAAACCGATATCATGCAGGGCCGAATTTTCTGTGTGCTACGTTAATTTTCGTTATTCTGAAACAATAATGACTCGATAATTAATGGAGCAAATGTCAATTCCTTTGCAAGGTTGAATAGAGAATAAAAACCCGTTTCAAATGAGCTATCACTCACTATTTTTCGAAAGGGTTGCTCCCCTCCAGAGAGGGGTGTAATTAGGGGTAAACTAATCATAAGTCGACGTGTCTCGGCGATTTTCCTAACAAGAGTCCAGTAACGAGTTAGATAGGGGGGTAACACTTATGATGCTCACTGTATGTACAACTGCAGCGTAGGAGCATATCCCAGCTCATAGGCGCTATATCAATGAGTACGAGATTAGCAAGGGATGTGCTGCCCTTCTGTTTTGAAAACATCAGAGGATTTGTCAAAATTTCTAGTTGGAGGAAGGTCACTGACGTCGGTGATTAGCACTGGTAGCATAAAATAAAACAACTATGTTATGCAAATTAAAAACAACCACACGTTGACATTTTGTACACTTCGCCAATTCATCTATGAAGGCACATAAAGAAATACCATAGAAGAACAAAAAGAAAACTTTCAATTTCTTCAAAATACCCTTCTGGAAACTAAAAATTATGTCTCAAAGAAACATCGGTGTGCTCACATTTTCGTTTGAGCTGGCTCGGAAAGTATGTTAGATAATTCAAATTTGGTACCGCCATAGGGTTTGACGGCCCAAAACTATATCAGGAAAAAAGTAATGATAGTTGTTTATTTTGAATTTGAGGCATTGGGCTGCTATTTTTTAAATACTGATGTGCAAGGTATCGAATGAAAGCTAATGTAGTGTAGAACTCATTCAAGTGCAAGAAAAGTATTTATACCAAAATATTTAGACAAAAGGGCTCTGGCAAAAACTTTGGGATAATCTGTTTTTACACGCTTTATATTAGCTTCACTTGTATGTTTGTTTGTAACCGACTCCTTTGGGCGCGATTTTGACCCACTTCCAGACGTCCGAATGATTTGAAATTTGGCAGGTGTACATAATTCCGGTGACAATGCATTAAACAAATTTTGTGTGAAGAAAAAACAAAATGGCGGCTCCAATATGGCGTACGAGTTTTGTGATTATGGTCCGATTCGCTTCAAAATTGGTATCCGAAGGTTTTTGTGGTCGGAGATTATGATTCTTTTGTCAAAATTGAAAAATTCAAGATGGCGGCTCCAAAATGGGGGACGAGTTTTGTGATTATGGTCTGATTCTATTCAAAATTGGTATGTGGGGGTTTTTGGGGTCGAAAATTATGATTCTTTTGTAAAAATTGGAAAATTCAAGATGGCGGCTTTGAAATGGCGGCCGAGTTTTGTGATTATGGTCTGATTCTATTCAAAATTGGTATGTAGGGGTTTTTGGGGTCGAATATTATGATTTCTTTTGTGAAAATTGGAAAATTCAATATGGCGGCTTTAAAATGACGGCCGAGTTTTGTGATTATGGTCTGATTCTATTCAAAATTGGTATGTGGGGGTTTTTGGGGTCGGAGATTATGATTACCTGATTTGATAAGATCATTACATTTTTTAATTTGCAAAAAAATAATAAAAATAATAGTTCAAAAATGACTAAAAAACACGCTTTTATTAATAAACCACACCAAAAAGTAGGAAATAAATAATAGTTTGAAAAAACTAAAAAACACGCTTTTATGGAAAACCAGACAAAAAAATTGAAAATAAGAAGAAAAAAAATTTATTTAAAAAAAAGCGTGGGGTGCATGGTATCAATAATTATATAGTACATTACACACCGAGGCGATACCATGCACCCCACCCTTTTTTTTTAAATAAAATAATTTTTTTTCTTATTTTCTATTTTTTCAGTCTGGTTTTCTATAAAAGCGTGTTTTTTAGTTTTTTCAAATTATTATTTATTTAACTATATTACATGCCACATATTAAGAGTTTGCTCTAGAGAATCGAGATATGATCTCTACCTGCCTTTAAAATTCATATGGTGCATTTTTTAAATCCTAATATAATAATATTCACATTCATATCTGTAGGAAATCTGAATGTATCTACGACTCTGGTTTAACTCATAAATCATAATCAAGTTCCGCTCGGCCCATAAAAACCTATTAAAAAAAAAGATGTAGCAGAATGCGTTTACACTAGTTGTATTGGATAATAAATCGATTATATGTTCGAGCTTTCGCTCTTATGAGAGTTGTACATGACGAAGCGGGACTAATTCCGATAGTAGATCAGGTTACTAGCTATGTTACGTTGTGAAATACAGCCTCATTGAGTTTCAATGATAAGAAATAATTTGTGGCCATGTAAGGATGAATGGTGAAGAAAGAAACAAGGTTTTCCAATTCAATATCGACTTGTTTTTCTGAAAGTTTCACAAATGCCACACCGGAGTGCGCCAGAATGGCATACGTTATTAAATCAAATCTATTAATCCTGTGGAACTTACAAAGTTATAGGATAAGTCAAATAAGATGATGCAGAACTGATTCTCAGCATAATAAAAGTAATATTAAATCGTACATACAAAACATACAGAACTGTTAGTTTAAAGTCGATTGGTCTTCACTATTATTATTATTATTACAGACAAAAACAAAAAGACATGCAAGAAAGCAGATTATAATCCAGTTGTTATTGCATTGTCATCCACTTCTGAGCTATATCTATAAGTAAAACAAAAAAAAGTAAGCGCAACATAAAAACAATAAAAGATGAATCGGGGGAATTGAAAGATGATAAAAAGCAAATAGCCATTGAGTTCAACACTTTTTTCACCCAAATAGGTAAGAAAATGGCAAATAAAGTGAAAAACGACCCTAATTACAAACCACATAGAGCAGTTTCTGTGAACTCGTTTGTGTTATTACCAACCGATAATAAAGAAGTTGAGAGCATCATCAGTGAACTGAAAATAAAAAAATCTGCAGGTGTAGACGATATCAAAGCAGAAACTATTAAAATAATTTCTACATATATTCTAGAACCTCTTACATACATTATAAATTTGTGCATGGAACAAGGTATCTGGCCCAGAGCGCTTAAGGAATCAATAGTAGTGCCAGTTTACAAAAAAGGAGATGAGACAGCGATCACTAATTATAGACCGATATCTATAATAACGCATCTATAAAAAAAAATCGAAAAAATTAAAAAAAAACGGTTAGCTTCTTATATATCCAAATATAATCTAATATCGAGTATGCAGTATGGTTTTAGAGAGAATATCTCCACCCAAGACGCGTTGTTGGCACTAACTACGGAGATTTCTTCTGCTCTGGATGGGAACATGCCAAGTCTATGTGTATTTATTGATCTGTCTAAAGCTTTCGACACTGTAAGCCATAGTCTCCTCTTACAGACATTGGCATCAGAAATAATTGTTTAAAACTTTTCGAAAGTTATCTTGCCAATAGATTCCAGTCTGTCAGAGTGGATGATGTGCAAAGCGATCAAATGCAAATTGAGTATGGAGTTCCTCAATGGACTGTTTTGGGCCCAATCCTTTTCAATATTTACATCAATGGCATGTTCTCTATCAGGAGCAGTGGAGAAATACTAGGTTTTGCTGATGACACCGCAATATTTTATAAAGCAGACACCTGGCAAGAATTAAAAAACACAGTAGAGACCTTCAATAAAAAAATTGTTAGAAAACATATTACTTACTGTCAACCTGCAAAAAACGTACTACCTACCTTTTAGCTGTAATCGGTCCAACACGCCATCATTCGATAGTCTCACGGTTACCACAATAAGTCAACAGTATATAATCCCGCCTAAATTTTTTTTTAAATATCTGGGAGTAATAATAGACACGAATCTCAAATGGGATTCCCATATTAACTATGTCTGTAATAAGTTACGTATGATTCTCTACAAGTTCAAATATCTGGAAGACATATTACCTTTCCATCAGCTCAAAGTACTGTACCATGCATTAGTTGAGAGCCTCTTGCGATATTGTATAGTCGGATGGCGAGGGGCATTGAAAACACATATTCATCCTCTGGAAATACTACAAAAAAGGTTCCTCAAGCTGATTATATCCAAAGACTTTAAATATCCATCTGAAGAACTATTTCATGAAGCACATGTATTCGATATTCGTCAGCTTTTTTATAATAATATCAATATAAAATACCACCGAGAAAAACCTATTAATTCAAACTTACCTAATCATAATCACCAAACTCGATACTATCACACCATCACAAAATCCCACAAATGCAAAAATCTATTGGCCAGCGGTCATACCAATATACCTCTCCATATACAAAAAATTGATAACTTGATTCTATATAAGAAAGAGTTGAAGATCTTCATTCACAGCCAACCTAGGGGAAAAGTTGCCGACATGGTAATGTGATTTTCAATTTTAAAACCCTATACTCCGAAACTTTAGTAACGTTCTAATATATCTTGTTTAGTCCAGCTCTATATATATGTATGTATCCATGTGTGTATTTATTTGATTCATTCTTCTCTTATTCCTTTATGTCATCATTTTAATCTCATTTTAAATTCATTTTTAACACCTTTACTCATAGTATACTATTGTAATATTGTCATATGTGTTTCATTAACTTTTAATCCTGTGCTCTTATTTAGTTATTTATGAATAATTTTATTTATTGTATCGTGAGGAATACGAACTATATTGTTTTAATACATATACTAGATTTTAATTATATTTAGTGCATGTTGTTTTATAACATTATGTTATTATGAACTTTTTAACTAAATTTTTGTACATTTATTTAATCATATAATTTCTTAAAACTCCCTATTTTTTTGCGAAACAAGTGTTGTACACTTATCGTTATGATTACTTTATTCATTGTAACCATCTTAAATTGTATTTATATCGCCAATAAAGTTATTATTATATCTAAAGTATCAAGTCCCTAGATCATCGGGAGGTTAATATAAAATCGATTGCAAAATTTGATCCGAATAGACTTGCAAGAAAAGTGAGTTAATGTAAACCTCAATAACTTGAGAATTTTAATAGAATAATTCCAAACTTGGCTGATACACTGCCGCGTGTCTAGATATATCTAGTACTGGTATTAATCATTTTTCTGCCTAAACACCAATACGCATTGCATACGCTAATGTTTCCGCATTCTCCAATAAAAAAAATCATTTGGAAATATTGTTAGGAATAATTGAGGTTGTCACAGATATTTTCAGGGGTCAAACTCATAGGATGTATCTTATACACCATATCATTAAAAGCTGGAAAAATTCATATCTTCTCTGGCTGTTAATGAAACTCGCGCTCGATGATTTATCTCTCTGAAATTTTTCATTTAGTGGTAATTAAATGATTTGCATAAACATATATTTGAAAGGTTTATCTCAAGAGCAATAAGTGGCACGTGCCTTATTCCTGTATTTCTCTATACCGCAGGGTTTGATATCATTGCAAAAAAGGTGTTACCTAACTATCTCAAATTGGGAAAAGTGAAGAGTAACTATCTCAAATTGGGAAAAGTGATTCCACTTCATAAAAAAGGAGATCAATATAGTATTGAAAATTATAGACCTATTGTACTATTGAGCTGTTTATCAAAAATTGCTGAGAAGTCTTTCGCAACTAGAATCTATTCTTTCATGGAAGAACATAGTATATTTACAAACTGCCAATATGGTTTTAGGTCAGAAAAGACCACTGAATTAGCGACGCTAGAATTCACACAACAAGTATATTCTTGTCTGGACAAAGGAAAAAAAGTTGCAGGCTTATTTTTCGACTTAACTGCTGCCTTCGATACTGTTAATCCAAATTTCCTTGAAGAGAAATTGAATAAATTAGGAATAAGAGGTAAACCACTAGAATGGATTGCTTCATATCTACAAAATAGGCGAATCGCAGTGAATATAGTTTCAGAGACTTCCGATGAAATGGAATTGAATGTCGGGGTAGGACAAGGTTCAATACTTGGTCCTCTACTGTTCCTTATCTTTATCAATGACTTACCACAATTTGTAACTTCTGGAAATATTTACATGTATGCTGATGATACATCAATAATCATTCACGTCAACAAGTTAGCAGAACTAGAGACTAAATCATATATAGTAATCAAGCAATTCAAATCGTGGTGTCATAAAAATTATTTGATCATGAATGTAAAAAAAAAAACCCGTTTTTATGCCTTTCTCACTGAGTAAGACAAATATTCTGCCAAATATAAGATATATTGAAACCAGCGATCGTGTAAAATTTCTTAGAACAACCATCGATAGTGACCTAACGTTCCATCGAGAAGTAGACTCATTATGCTCCAAACTTGCAAAAAATACGTTTGCTATTCTACAATTGAAGAAAGAAATTAATCAAAGTGAGTTGAAAACGTGTTATTATTCACTTGTCTACTCAATCTTGAGTTATAACATAATAATATGGGGCCAATCTACTAATATTGACAGAGTTTTTGTACTACAAAAAAGGATCATAAGAATCATATATAATTTGCAATACAGAGAATCTTGTAGAGAGATTTTCAAAAAACAGAGAATACTTACTGTGACCGGAATATATATTTTAAAAATTTGCTGTTTCATTCATAATAATAAAAATAAATTGACGCTTAATCAAGATGTGCATAGATATCAGACCAGGAAAGCACAAGAAATCCACATTTCAAACTTTAGTACAAATACATTCAAAAAGTCACCTTACTGTGTAGGAAGCTTAATTTATAATAAACTGCCGCTAGAAATCAGATCTGCTGAAACTTTCAATATTTTCAAGAAGAATATACAAATATTTTTATTCGAAAAAAGTTTTTATAACCTGAAGGAATTTTTTTATGCATAGCAATCGTCTCAGAGAGTAAATTGTGTAGTGCCTAATACTATATCTTAAAAATGTCTGTCTGTCTGTTGATCAAGGAAAAATGTATTCTGTCTTTTTTTTTCTCTCTTTTCCTTATTTTTTTAAATCAAGGAAAAATTTTTTCTGTCTTTTTTAATATTAGATTTTTGTGTTATAGTTTATAGATTTTTTTGTTTGAATGACAAAACCTTGTGTTCCCTGTAACACTTTAATGGCAAATAAATATCTATCTATCTATCTATACAATGCACCCTACTTGAAAATATTAATCAATTCTCGACAAAATACAGAAATTATGTTTAGTAAGTTCTTGGTTTGAGAAGCTCCAATCTTTAATTAATTAAAAGTCATACATCATTTTATCGGAAAAAATAATAATAAAAAATGTTTGTGTAAAAAATCATGTGGTGGGTTTGTCCACGCGACTACTGATTTTACAAAACATCCCGATAACATAAAAACCCATTCTTACGAACAAATTGCACAAAACAATATACAGTGTGTCAAATTTAAAAGTTTCCAGTGGGAATATCTCGGAAATGAAAAAAAATATATCTAGAAAGGCCCCAATCAGTTTTGAGGAAACCAACATATCATATGAGCAAACCTCGATACTATCACCCCCTCCGCACCATCAATCACCACTTCAAAAGTTTAAATGGAAACCCGCCTGTGTAATACATCATTGGAAAGCTCTTTAAAAATGCTTTTCAGTGGTATCCAATTTTAGGGGTGATATTGTCAAAAGTACTAAAAAATAACTATTAACAAACTTGTTCGTGTCAGTGAATCCCTCCTTCCACTGTGGAAAGGAGCCAGTGTCGTGAACCCAAGAAACTGCAAGAAATGAGGAAATTACAATCCACGGGAGAACTCTCAAAACTGGAACGTTTTCATAGTATATCCATTCATAGTTGGATGACGATGGGGTTTATCATCCAACCCTGATAAAACATAATATGATTTGCGCTTTGATCGAAAATGCCGACCTTAGGCGGAGATTTATTATTTTACTTCAAATGTAACTTTGCCTATTTTTGTTTAAAAACAAATTTCAGTAAACCATCTAATAACATTTTTTAGTAGGTCTATTGGGTGATAATAAGAAACGGTCCGAACGTTAATAATATTTTTTTTTTTATATCTACACAAAAATATTGTAAAGTTCATCCATTATCAATTGTAGAAGTATAAAAAACAAGTTTTCCAGTCTTGAGGCGGAATCCTTTGAGCAGCAGAGGCGGAGATAACAAATTTTATTTAAATATTTAAATATTTTAAAAATAAATTAAAATAAAAAAATTGCCTTAAACGAGGAAGTATGTATTAATAGGCAATCGGATCATCATAATTTCATTTTCCCATCGTCGAAAAAAAAGCTATATTTTCCAACAAAACACATCGCAACTATGGAATATTTTAAAACCTAAGTATTTCGATCCCAGACCAGAGGCGCTACTGGTTTTTTGTATTCAGAGCTCCTGAAACACGTATATAACTGGTGATTTATTAGTCTCAACTATCAACGTATAGACACACCTACAAGCATTGGCTTGCGGTTCGTTTTAATTAGCTGCTGAAGAACCAGACAGCTGTCACTCGAACCCACGTTGACTATCGGCTCTTTTTATTTCTTTTTGATCTTCCCTCCGCCGACGGAGAATGTTTACGAGTAGTACACATTATTTTTCGTTCCTATTTGCTCCCTATAGGAACAGCTTCTGCAATTGAAAATGGTTAAACTATAACTGTTCCTTCATATCACCCTGGGCTTGGAAGGTATAGGATAGTCGGATAATTTAGGGTAATTGAGTCCAAGGTGGGCACTACTCAACTTTTTTAAATTTTCGATCTTTTCGTTTTCTTTCCAGATAATGATCTACGACATATCATTGTTTTCTCAAGATTCCTTTTCTATTGATGAACAATTGGATTTCGTCTGCCTAAATCTGTTCGAACATTTGTATCATTGTTTTTTTATGGACACTGTGTTGGATTTGAAGGAAAATTTAGGGTTTCCTCTCCTCCATTTTGTATGGAAAATAACATTTGGAATGCGAGGAAAGTCTTCCAGATGTTGTATTGATTTATTTTTCAAACTGCTATCCAAACTTCATTTCATACGAAAGCATTTTCTGCACCAAGAGATAATTCATTGAAACTAGATTGGTTTAATGATTCCCTCAAACAAATGAGAAATAGAGTTGAGGCTGCAAAAACCATAGCAGAAGTATCCCAAAACCCTCAGTATTTTATAGCCTACAAATTACTAAAAAAGGAATACTAATTCAATTTGCAGAAACAGAAAAAATTGCAAATGAGAAATTTATTTTGAACTCTGGAAATACATCAAAAGCTTGCTGGACTTCAATAAATATAGAGAGAATGGCACTGAAACGTCAACTTCCCAAAATTGAAATTTCCGGAAATGATTTAAATGAATTTTTCTGTAATAAAGCTGAAAAAACTATAAAAGATCTTCCTATTTTATCAAATGACGAATTAAATCATTTCAAAACGTTTCCTTCACCTTGTGGGTCTTTCTTCTTGGAACCAGTCTGTCCACAAGAAGTGTATTCCGCAATAAACTCGATGAAGAACTCAAATTCTCGTGATATACATGACTTGAATAGTCAGATGAAAAAATCGGTGGCTGATATACTCGTAGTGCCTTTAACATCGATAATAAATCAAATGTTTTCAACTGGAATATTTCCTGATATTTTTAAAATATCCAGGGTCATACCCTTGTTCAAAAAGGGCTGCAGAACCTCACCTGATAACCACCGCCCGATTAGCATTATTCCAATTATCGGAAAGATAATAGAGATTATCCTAAAAAATCGGTTGTATTATTATTTCGAAAGTCACTTCTATTTCAGCAAATCCCAATACTGGTTTCATAAAAATAGATCCACTACTCAAGCTGCTTACCAAGTCGTGACGAACATAGTCGAGGGTCTTGATCAGGGTAAACATAATTCTTTAACCCTATGTGACTTGACCAAGGCTTTCGACTGTGTTTCCCACTCTATCCTCATTCAAAAATTGAGTTATTATGGCGTAAGAGGCACTGCTCTTGATCTGGTAGGGTCTTATCTTGAAAATAGGTATCAGTGCGTCGACTTAAACAATATCAAGTCAGATTTAAAGCCAATTTTTCATGGCGTTCCTCAGGGTTCTGTCCCCGGCCCGTTATTATTCATCATTTATATGAATGACTTATGTAGCTTTATTTCACCAACAAAATGTGTTTTGTTTGCCGACGACACAACCCTCATATGCTCAAACAAATCATATACTAGTTTACCTCAAATGATGGACAGAAATAAAAATTTAGCAAACACTTGGTTCACAGCAAATAAACTGAAACTGAACGATGAAAAAACCCAGAAAATTGTGATATCCTCAAACACCAGTGTTACTCTAGGAGACAGTGTTAAGTTTCTAGGTATCCTTATTGATGCTAGACTCAGTTGGTCCAGCCATATTGAAGCGACTACTCGTAAGCTGTCTAGTGTTTTATTTGTTCTTAGACAGTTGAGGAATGCTGTAGGTTTGATGACACTGAAAATAGCATATCATTCACTATTCCACTCAGTTATTTCATAAGGAGTTTTGATTTGGGGGCATTCCACAAACTCAATCACAATTTTCAGATGTCAGAAAAAAGCCATGAGAATCATGGCAAACGTAGGATATAGGGAACATTGTCGTCCTCTTTTTATTCAATTTGAAATCATGCCACTTCCTACATTATATATTTATGTTGTGTTGTTGGAGATTCACAAGAATATTGAGATGTTTCCGAAACACTCCCACAATCACGATTATTCAACAAGATCCGCATGTTTATTGAATAATACAAGACATAGGTTAGCAGTTAGTCAAAAAATTTGAATTTATACAACTGTCTCCATCCTTCAGTTGAATCTTTGGATTTCAGAAATTTCAAAAATAATATCGAGAGATATCTTCTCAACCACTGTTTCTACACAATCGTAGAATATGCTGCTGTAGCTGGTCAATTCATAGTTCTTGAAAAATGATTCATGTTGTAAAGCTGTGATACAGCCTGTTCTCATATTTGTTGACTTTTTTATATTTATATCTTATTTTATTCCCAATCATGTGACACTGTGATCATTTCAAGAAATTTTGTTATGCCAGTTTTATTTATAAAATTGATTACTTTTATCTAGAGACGTTGTTGCTCATTTTAAGTGTTTGACATAGTACCTATAGTATATATGACTTGCCATAAATGTATTTTGTATATAAAGTGGTCAAATGAATTACTCTACTCTACTCTATTTTGCTTATTGAAGTTGTCTACCAAAGCAAATGCCTTACATCGGGAATTTCGACAATTCCAACGTAAATTTCTTCCAAATCCAAAGCCATACCGCAGTTTCACATTCAAGAATGAATCATGAAACAATTGCTGACTGCTGAAATGGTTTCTTGGCCGTGAAACCAAGGTATGGCTTCATATTTAGAAAATCCGTTGAGTGGAAACACCTTTTCTATGAATTGTGTAAACTTTCCAATGTAAGGGAAACATTTGCTTGAGTTGAAAAACAAAATGTGATCCTTTTGCAACCCAACGCATTTGTGATTTCCACATCTGAGAAACCTTTTTCGGAATTAAAATTTCATTTGTCACAGAAAATCGAATTATAGAAATAATTTTCCACAAATCAATGACAACTGATTGGACTACTTTTTCTTAGTTTCAAATATGAGAATATTATATTTTTCTTTTTGCACTATTGTTACTCATGTTCATGTGAATCACTGATTTGGAATAAGTTCGGTTTTATCAAGAAATGGCTTTGATAAACACTCCACAGTCACTTTTTCGTCTAAAGAAAACTGGCGTTTTCCACTTCGTCACTGTACCATTTTTTCTTCTTCGGTACAATTGTCATTTTTGAACATTTAAAAAGAGTTTTCCGAACTTTTGTTACATCTTTGAAAATGTATTCTGACTTTTTGTTTAATATTGATCTCCAAACTTTCTAGAAGGTTGAGTTTACAAGCTTTCTTTTTTATATATAATATTTCAAACTCGTTAACAAAATCTACTTGCTATTTTGAACCTATGTGGATCATTAAATAATAAATGATTAGTATTAAACTCTTTCATTGGTTGTTGTACAAGTTCAAAGACGATTTGCTTGAGCCAGAAATTTTATGTGGATGTTACTTTCGACTACTACACAAAAATGTACTTGCAGTTATTCACCATACATGACTGCCTCTGCCCAGACACACACCACATCACTGTTCTACTAATAGATTCTATTAACTATACCCCAAACCCGATAAAATATTATATGTAGTGGTTTACGGTAATTTATGCTATAAGCGGCCAGCGAAGTTTTCGACTGGTTTTTACGCGGGAATAGTTTTCACTCAATTTGCTCTATTATATACTTTATACGGGGAATGATATCTATTTATTTTTCCGGTTTCCTTCATAATTCAATATTATAATATGTACGATTTTGAACGAACCCTATATTTCGAGTCGACGATGAATTATTCAACTGAGAATGGATATACCATACATTCATTGATCGGCAGAGGAACAAATAAGACTAATGCTATTAATAACTTCATATTATCAGGTAGGTATACCGTTTATTGCTGTTTTAAAATTTCTTTCTGCTAATTCGAAACCGCTCTGTGATGTTATTAACTTACGCAAAGGAATTTTTGAACTCTCGAGTATTGGATTTATTTGTTTGTATTGCTGTTGAAGTTCTCTTTCATTTTGTCAAGTTATTTTTGGGTTGTGAGCATTCAACTTTTCTGAATTTTCCATTGATTTTCATTTCTTAACTTGAGTTGGAGTTTTTTGGTTCGCGACATTGGTTTATTCTATGGATGAAAGATTTGACATGATTTACCTATATGCCAAACAATTGTTTCAGGAAAACTGCAGCGTTTTTAACGAACGTCACCCAGAAATAATATTAGTCAGTCACGAACACATACGTAAGTTGTTGACAAAATTTGAAGAAATGAGCTCCGTAAATAGGGCTACACAACGAGTATTTGATTTGCAACGAATTCTCAATTTTCTATGCGAAAGACTGTAAGGGTAAGGGTTTCTGCTGTATAAAATGAACATTTTGCAAGAACTAGGTGATGATGACCCTGAGAGAAGAATATAATTTTGCGAACTGATGACTAACATCATTAATCTGCGCCTGGAACCATAAAAAATTCGCAACCAAGATGTTTTTTAGCATTTAACGCATTATCTTGATTTTGAAGGACTCGTTGATAAAATACATACATTTTTGAAATATTTTTTTAATTTTAGTTTCATTTTTTCGGCAGAAATATTAAGAAAAAAGTGGTTTTTGAATTTTTTGTCATGTTGGCAAATTATCCGACTGGAGCGTAAATTTTTGATCTATAAAAATTTTAAAGTACTAATAATTACCGACATTAGAAAATAATTAATAAAAAACCTTTTTAAAAACAAGATTTTATTCAAATATGTGTGACGTAGGTTATTCCATGAGTTATAGATTCAAGAGCTTGTTGCGCAAAGTTAATTCATCCGCCATCCTGGAGCTGCCATCTTCAATTTATGGATTTTGACAAAAAATCAATAATTATCGACTAAATTCATAATCTCCGACCCCAAAAACCCCGTCATACCAATTTTGAATAGAAACGGTCCTTAATCACAAAACTTGCCCACCATCTTGGAGCCAAAATTTTGAATTAATGAATTTTGACAAAAAATTCATAATCTTCGACCCGAAAGCTCCACATACCAATTTTGGATAGAATCGGACCAAAATCACAGAGATCGTCGGCCATCTTGGAGCCGCCATTTTTATTTTACGAATTTTAACAAAAAAATCAAAATTTTCGACTCCGTATGTGGATACCAACTTTGAATCGAATCGGACCATAATTACAAAACTCGTCCGCCATCTTGAATTTGTAAATTTTGAATAAAAAATCATAATTTCCGACCCCCAAAAACTCCCTCACAACAATTTTGAAATGAATCGGATCATAATCACAGAAATGGTTCGCCATCTTGTAGCCGCCATCACGTTTTTATGAATTTTACAAAAAAATCATAAACTTCGACCCAGAAAACCCCTACATACCAATTTTGAATCGAATCAAAAATTGAAAAATTTGCAAAAATCTCCAATTTTGAAATGAATCGGATCATAATCACAGAAGTTCGCCATCTTGTAGCCGCCATCACGTTATTATGAATTCTACAAAAAAATCATAAACTTCGACCCCGAAAACCCCTACATACCAATTTTGAATCGAATCGGACTATAATTACAAAACTAGTCCGCCATCTTGGAGCAGCCATCTTGAATTTGTGTCAATAAAAATTCATAATCTCCGATCCCGAAAACCATCACATACCAGTTTTTCAATAGAATCGGACCATAGCCACAGAGATTGTCGGCCATCTTGGAGCCGCTATTTTTATTTTATGTACCAATTTCGAGTCGAATCGGACCATAAACACAAATCTGGTCCGCCATCTCAAAACTGCCATTTTTTTTTCTAACAAAGGTAAATATTTAGTTACATCACACATGCACTCCGAATATGGGGAAAACACTTTTCTTACGTGTTTTTGCCTCCTGAACACGAATCCGGAAGAAAAACGCGGCGGACTCATACCGTTTCAGAGTTATATAGGTTTTTCAACTGAAACTAACCTCAATTTCAAGCACCGTTTTCTCGCACAAAAATCACTCAAAATGCCTCCTTCTTTATACCAGCATAAACAATACACCCTTAATCACTCATTTTCGGCACAACTTTGCACAAAATATCGACGTTTTTATCGAAAAAATCATATTTCTTACACTGTTGCATATGAACAATTTTCGTTCATGTGACAGGAGAAGTTTAGTAACTCTGCCTGATTTTTTCATGTTGGCAATAAGTGAAGCACCGCCAAAATTGTTAAAATGGTTAGAAAAAAACAATTGCACACATAAATGAAGTAGCAACTTTTTTAATTAAAAGGAAAAAAAAAAAACAATTGCAACGAAAATTGTTCATATGCAACAGTGTAAGAAATATGATTTTTCGATAAAAACGTCGATATTTTGTGCAAAGTTGTGCCGAAAATGAGTGATTAAGGTGTATTGTTTATGCTGGTATAAAGAAGGAGGCATTTTGAGTGATTTTTGTGCGAGAAAACGGTGCTTGAAATTGAGGTTAGTTTCAGTTGAAAAACCTATATAACTCTGAAACGGTATGAGTCCGCCGCGTTTTTCTTCCGGATTCGTGTTCAGGAGGCAAAAACACGTAAGAAAAGTGTTTTCCCCATATTCGGAGTGCATGTGTGATGTAACTAAATATTTACCCTAACAAAAATTCCATAATGCATTGTCACGGGAACTATGAACACCTGCCGAATTTCACGTTAATCGGGCAACTAGCAGTGTGTCAAATTCAACTTGCAAGATTTTTATACAGACAGATAGACACAGGTGAAATTAAATAAAAGCTTGTAAAAAAAAACATCAAATCGGAGTAGTTTTGACCAGATCCGAGATAACGCATATTGATGATTCAGGAATCATATTTAAATGCTTTATCTCTAATATACCTGATTTATATATTAGTTTATACATTAGAATTATTATTATACATTCAGATATTTTCATGACAGTTTCAAACAAATTGTAAATAGTTGAAAATATGAACAGGATGTGTGGAATCATCTGCGACTGAAAGATAACCTTCATCACTCTCTTCCATCGTTCAAGATAACCTCTTAATTAAGACTGGAATAGCAAATCAAATAACTATCTGAATCAAAATTCAAATTTTCTCTTTCAGATTTATTCTTTCAAGTTAGCGTCCTTTTCTTAATATTTATCAGATGTAGTTTAATATCTAGCGTGTCTTTAGCCGGGGACGTAGTTGTTTTCTGTTAGATATTCACAAAAAGTAACTTAATTTTTATCGTGGATTTTTCAATTCACAGAAAAATATTTCTTTTCAATATTTAATTGAAAATGTTCCCCTTTTCAAATTGTAAATAGTATTTTTCAAATATTTATACATATTCCTTCTGAAATAAATCTGTCTGTCCCTCTGTCAGATTGATAGCAAGAACTCATTGTATTCTCAACCAAGTGGGTACCATGAAACGACATGAATTTATTCGGAATCAAAACTGAAACCGCCGATAGAGTTTCAATTGAATTAATTAGTGTAAATTAGTAAAATTTCTAGATCTTCTCCATTTCCGTATACTGTGTCAGTAGGACATCTTTTGTGAATCTCCAGTTATATTTGTCGATGATATTACTTCGTGGGTTTCGTTTTTAGAGTAACTCCCAAACGAAAGTTCTTTATTGGAATTAAACCCACTCTGAGTGGACAATAATTATGAGAAAGTGGACCGGGGACATCAATTATCAACTAGCTAGAAAATGTTTACATTATCAGTTTGTACCCACTTTCCGAAAGCATCACGATCAATGAAACTATACGCAATAGTTTGTACAGATGAAAACTATCTACCCTCCAATAAGCTTATAGCGAAACGCCATATCTTTGTCAGAAATAATTATATCTTACTATTAGCAAACTATATGTCGTCTGATAGCAAAGAGAGTAAACGTTTACACTCTTTGGTCTGATAGAGCCTTTGGACCCCACAAATGAATTCATGATTTTTGTTTTCGTTTGCTCCTTTTATGAGAGGTTTGTTCATTTTTGTTCATTAGATGCTATTCGACCACAGTTCCTCTTCCTTTGACATACATAACCCATCAGTTAATTTCTTTCTAGAATGGAATATTATAGAACAGCTAATTTGTGATATACGAACAGGTTACATGTCAGACCTGTGTGAAAACAGCAGCCAAAAGATAATACTATTTTTAAACGACGAAACCAAAAAGGAGGAGGTTCTCTATTCGACGCGTATATGTTTTTTATGTATGTCCGATTCCGATTTCCGATTCTTTTTTCAGTAGATAGGGTGTACTTCGAAGTTGGTCCCATTAGAATTTAAAAGATGAAATCCACCCCTAAGGGTAGCAAAATGAAGGATATTGATCACTCACCCTCTGAATTCTGGTCCGTTAACCGATTCTATCACTGGGTTCTTCGATTTGGATGATTCTTTTTTTATTAGATAGGGTATACCTCATAGTTGATTATACTTGGATTTCGAGTGGAATTATCTACCCCTACGGGTAGAAAAATAGGGGATAATTGATTTTTCACTTGTGAACATTGGCACACATATGTAGTTGACAATGACAGATCGCTAATGTCATAATTTTTGTTCTCCCACATCCGTCACAATCATTATATTCTATGAGAGGATGGAATGATATACAAAGTAATGAAATAAACTAACCAGAACAACAAAAATAATTTATATTACAACAAATACTAAAAGTAGATAATCATATTATTTAACTGGTAATAGTTGAAGTAAGGTGGGAAGTAAGTATTTTGGAAGTAATCAAAAACAAGAGGAGTAATTGTAGATTTCAGCCAAAAAATTAAAAAAAATTAAAAAAAAACCCGGAACTAAAATAAAAAATAAAATAAACCTTCTTAGTCTCAACAACTAAGCTCCTAAACTAATGTACGTAACTAATTTTGAGTCGGCGCCAAACAAACAATCAACGAAGATCATTAAATTACTTCAAAAAAATTATCAGAATGTCACCGCGCAACTCGATACCATCATTTTGCGCCTTACCTAATTCATTTGCTTGTTTGTTTGGCGCCGACTCAAAATTAGTTACTTACATTAGTTTAGGAGCTTAGTTATTGAGACTAAGAAGGTTTATTTTAATTTTTACTTTTCAGTTCCGTATTTCGTCGGTTTAATTTTTTGTTAAAAAGTTTTTATTTGCCACTACGGTACAATATGTACATAGGGTATGTCAATAGTTCGTAATAAATATAGAATATAATAATAACAGGATAAAAACGAATAAAATAGGTAGATGAAGGTCGTACTTAGCAATATATATATATATATATATATATATATATATATTATATTATTTTTAGAATAAATTGAAAAAGTCCCCAGCTGAGGACGAAACGTCTTTATATTGAACGTCTTTCGTTTTACTAAGAATCCAAAGCCCAATAAACCCCTAGTAACAATATACCAAGGATTCAAGAAATAAAAACAAGAAAATATCAAGCAAGGGTGAAAAAATTGCTACAACCATGGAAACAACAACTTTCTACAAACGATGCCAACAAGAATATGGATACCAAACCGTTACCAAACTGAAGAAGATTTCAAACATGATTAGTACATTAACCAAACAAAAAAACAGAAGAATATTTTTACTGAAATGCAAACATTTGAATATAATTCCAAAATTCTTAGATTTTAACCTTAAAGATGTCAAACCAAAAGGTACGTACCTAGGCAAAAAATTTGAAAATTTTACCAACAATTATAAATTACAAATACTCAACTTACTCATCAAAGACACAACAATCACTATTAATAGTACTGAAACAGGTATTCACAACATACAACAAGAATTAATAACTGTTTTACCGATCCAATTGCTCAACGAATTCCTTGAACTAGAAACAAAGAAATCTGAGCGAATGTTTAACAAAATCAAACAAAACAATATTAAAAAGATCGCGAATCTTATCGACAAAAATATTCCCCAAAACAAAACCACTAACAACTCCAAATGGATCACGAATCTCTCCACAACTCAAATTCCCAAAGACATCGAAGCTATCCTAGCATATGGAGAAAAATTTGCCTTGCCAATAACAACAGAAAAACAAATACCTGTACAGAATACCTAGCTAACATAGAAGCAACATTAAAAAATAACCAAATGAATCTAACGATGAAATAAGAACACACCTAGTAAATGCCATAAACAACCACAAAAATAAAATAAAAGGGAACAAAATTAAAAAAACCCACATTAATAAAAACCTAATCAAAGATTTGAAAAAACCAAACAATTCATTAAAAACAACCCACATTTAACGATCCTCAAACCGGACAAGATTAAAAAAAAAATGTACACCTATTAACGACACTAAAACATACAAAAATTAAAAAATGACCCTACCAACAAACACCAAACCCAAAACAATAAAATGATAAAACAATGGAAGGAAAAAAAATTATTTCAGATGCACAAGAAAAAAACCTACTAATCCACAACTCTAACCCCCCAAAAATATACGGATTACCCAAGCTGCATAAAAAAGACATCCCGTTAAGGCCTATAATTTCAAGTATACAATCCCCATTTTACAAAGTGTCAAAATTCTTATCCAACATCATATCAAACATCACCGGAAAAAACGATTACTATATCAAAGACTCATTCTCTTTCAAAGAATTCATTGATGAAATCACAATTCCAGAAGACCACATACTCATCTCACTGGACGTTGTATCCTTATATACGAATATCCCTAATGAAATGGTCAAAAAAATTATAACAAAAAAATGGGATAGCCTAAAAAGCCACACTAACCTACCTATGAATGAATTCATAAAAGGCATTGAACTAACCCTATCTACAAACTATTTTCAATATCAAAATAATTACTACCAACAAATCGACGGCTGCGCAATGGGCTCCCCCATTTCAAGCACCGTTGCCCAATTGATAATGGAAGAATTAGAAGAAGATGTCATCTCAAAACTAAATTTCAGATTACCATTCTATAAAAGATATGTAGATGACTGCATTATGGCCATCCCATCCACAAAACTAAATGAAATCACCAATGCAGTCAACTCATTCCACACAAAATTACAATTCACACACGAAAAAGAATCCAATAACAGAATAAACTTCCTAGATATCACCCTAATCAGAGAAAAAAACCACATCCTCACACAATGGTATACCAAAAGCACGTGGTCAGGAAGGTATTTAAATTACATATCAAATCACCCCCTAACACACAAAAAAAGCGTAGTAGCTGGCATAACTGACAGAGCAATATTATTAACAACCCCAAACCTAAGAAAAGAAGGTTTAGAAAAGTAAGAAACACACTTATTAATAATAACTACCCCCTCAAATTTATAAACAACATCATCCAACAAAGAACCCATAAACATTACAACCAATTATCCATACCACCCAAAAAAAACATCGACTTACGTAAAACAATCATAATACCCTACGTTCAAGGTTTGGCAGAAAACATCAAAAATATCCTAATCAAATATAACTTCCAAGTCTGTTATAAAACACATAACCTCCTCAAACAAGTATACACCCCGCTTAAAAGTGAAACACCAAAAATGAAAAAGTCAAACATAATATACAGCATTCCATGCAATGATTGCAACAGTGAATATATCGGGATGACCTCACAACTCCTCAGCAACAGACTAAAAGGCCACAAATACATGACCAAATCCTCCACTGCTCTCAATAAACACATAATAAACGAAAATCATAACCCAAATTTCGAAAATACCAAAATACTAGACTACGAAAATAACCTTAAAAAAGAACCATCAAAGAAATGTACCAAAAAAAAACAAAAATGCGATGAATGACAGAACAGACATAAATAACCTAAGTCGAATCTACCACACAATTTTATAATCGCTAGTCAATACAAATCCAAGTATATCCCGAAAATAATCTGCACACATTCCCCCCACAACAGCAAAGCCCCAAACCCAACATAATAGAACCTGACACATCACCTGTCAAACCAGTAACTTCCGGGCTGCTTTCACATGCGCTGTCTCCCATAGAGAACGACAGAAGATCAAAAACTATGTATTTCAACATTCCCAACAATAAAATTGTAAAAATGAAACACAAACAAAGATTCACATAATGCGTGAACCACTACACTTCACTTCCCCATTATAATGCCTAGGTACGTACCAAATTGGGTTATATCCATAATTTATGTAAATGATTTACGAAAAAACAAATCAAAAATGGCCTCCATTATTTTTAGAATAAATTGAAAAAGTCCCCAGCTGAGGACGAAACGTCTTTATATTGAACGTCTTTCGTTTTACTAAGAATCCAAAGCCCAATAAACCCCTAGTAACTATATATATATATATATATATATATATATATATATATATATATATATATATATATATATATATATATAAGTCGTGCAGATAAACTACATATTAAAACATATGGAAAAAGCGTTATGAGTATAAATAGAAAGAAAAGTAATAATAGAAAAACATTGAATCGGAAATCATCATCCAGGAATTCATCACAACTATAGTAGCATTTCTCCAGCAGCAGCTGCTTCACTCTGCCATGAAACACTTTATCAGAGTAGAGGTAATTTGCTTGATCCCTTCAGGTAATTTATTATACAGAATTATTGCATTATATAAAGGGGACTTTTTAGATTTTGTTGTCTTGTGATTTGGAATACGCAAAAGATCACCATGTCGGGTATTGTAACGTTGCATTTGTTTCTATTTCTTGGATGTTTGATCTAGCAAAACCTATTCATTTAAGAATATATATGGAGGGAGCCGATAGTAATTTTTCCCTAATGAAAACTGGTTTACAGCTGTCTCTGTGTTCCATGCTGAAAATTAATCTAACAATGCGCTTTTGTGCTACGAATACTCTGTTTATTTCACTACTGCAACCCCATGCTATGATGTTGAGCGACATATGTGAATATGCCATTGCAAAGTAGATTTCAAGTAGACCTGCTGTCTTCATGCATGATTTCATATGCCTTAAAGCAAAGAAAGCCTTGTTTAGTTTGTTGCAGACATCTTTTATTTGCAGATCCCATGATAGGCTTTCATCCAAATAAGTTCCTAACAATTTTACCTCACTGCTACTCCTGATTTCGTCAATAACCTGTAGGCAATCTGGAACATTTTTTTTTCTATTATAAAAATTCACAGTTACTGTTTAAGTGGAGTTCAGAATTAGTCTGTTTCGCTGACACCAGGAGCTAAAACCGCCGATTATGCATTTTACCTTATCAAGCAGTACATCAATATTCCCCATGTAACTGTGATAGTTGTATCATCTGCAAACATAGTAAGGTGGCAATCTTCCAGATAATCTGGCGCTAGTCATTAACATACAGCAGAAAGAGCACTGATCCCTGTGGCACTCCATTGTAACTTGATCTGGAATGTTTACATTTTACTGTCATGGTGCGTCCTTCGAAGTAGGATTTAATCCATTTCAACACGTTATTGGGGAAACTAAGTTGGGATAGTTTAGCAATTAAAAATTCAGGAGACACAGTCGTTAAATCAAAATAGCAGCCAATTTGCCGAAGATTGCCGAACGTTCAGTGGCGTCAGACTCAAAATTTATTTGGGGTTCAGCGAACATGTAAAAAATATTGTCCTCATTTACTCCCTTACAAAACGGAAAATCGTGACATACTTATGAATTGCTTTCAGAATAATTCCCAACACATTTTCATCCAAAAAATGATAATGCTGCAGCAAGCAAGCTGAAAACTGTCTCAACAAAAGTGGATACATATTATTCTTCCCTATACATAGAATCATTTCGTGTGAAAAACATTCTTGCATTACTTGCAGTGGGGGTGAAATACCAACAACAATTTAGAAAAGGGCCAAAACCCCAAAAAAAGTTATCACAGATCATTTTTGTAACAGGAATAATTTGGTGTTGGAAAAAATTCTTGCATCACTTGCAGATTGGGTAAAATACCAACCCCAATTTAGTAAAAATCTATTTCGGGGGTGAGATCTAAAACTGCCCCAACAAAAGTAATTACAAATCATTCAGCAACTCATTTCGTTCGAAAAAAGTTATTGCAAATTGGTGTTGGTATTTTACCTCCTCTGCAAGTAATGCACGAATTTTTTTCAAAAGTGAAACGAAAGCTCTGTCCAACGTATTAAAGAGTTTTTCATAATCCAACACTTGTGCTGACTGAAGATCCCCGTTATTCCCCACTGTTTATATATATATATATATATATATATATATATATATATATATACAGAGTGGCCACTTTTTTAATGGGATTGTATTGGTAACTTTTAAACCATAAGAGTTAGAAGGTCGGTCAAATGGAGAAAAAGTTGCATTCATAGAAGCATTGTCAAGCAGTTCAAACAAATCGAGATTATCAGGGCCGGTTATTGAGATATCATAAAAAAAGTAAATTCTGTCATTTTGATTTTTCTTTTTTTCCCACTTTATTTCGAATATTATCAACAAATGTCACAGGAGTTTTTTATTCGACAGTAAATTATCCTCATTTTGACATAATCAGATTTTGTATCCAACGTTTCGTACGCTCTGGGCCACCCTCAACCTCATTTTTTTCAATATGGACCTGCATATTTTATGACACTTTTCGAAAGGTGAAAAACCTAATTCATAATAATTAAACGAAACTATCATTTAATGAAAGAAAAATCGAATGATTATTCGAAAGTAAATGATGAATATTAATGAAGTAAGTGTTCGAAATGTCCACCATTTTGTAAAATGCACTTTGCGGTTCTGGAACCCATACTTCTTATACATTTGCTTATTTCGTATCCTTGAATACCTTCCAATACATTCTCAATCTTCTCGCTAGGAATCATTATTGTTGGATTTGTCATTTGTTCCGTTGAAACAAATTACAGAATCAAACTTTATTTTGAGATCATTACGATATAATTCTTGCAAGGCTTGGTATTCAAATTTAAAATCATTGTATTCGCGTCTCTTGACTATTTTATTAACAGCAGTATTTGATAAATTGCATTCACTGGCCACAGTTCTCGATTTTTTTTCTGGGTTCAATTGAATTTGGGTCAGAACATTGATATCGTTGATAGACTTGTTTTTTCTTACATACACACAACTCTAGGTTTATTGAATGTATTATTTTCAAGTAGTAGGCCGTGGATAAAAAAGAACATAACAAGAAATGTCATATTATTTGTCACTTCGTTTATTATTGTGTCACAAGAACTTGTCATTAAGTACTTTTCTGAGTAATTTCAATTTAACTTATTCGATATGGTAAGATACACAAATGGAGAGAAGAGAGATATGTACGAAGTGTACATAAAACTAGATAGAAATTCGTTCAAAGCACAACAAAGGTATGGTGAATTATATCCTGAAAGAACAACACCAAATATTAAAATATTTCGACGTTTATCTACAACGTTACTTGCACATAATTCATTCATCAAACCTAGAGGTCCTTATGTACGACGAAACGAGCCTATCAATGACATCAATGTTCTGGCCCAAATTCGAATGAATCCAGGAATAGGATCGAGAACTATGGCCAGTGAATGCAATTTATCAAAAAGTGCTGTTAATAAAATAGTCAAGAGACACGGATACCATGACTATAAATACCAAGCCGTGCAAAAACTATATCGCAACGATCCTGAGAGGAGGTTGCAATTCTATAATTGGTTTCAACGGAAGGTGCGGAATAACAACAATTTTGCGCACAATATCATTTGGGGAGACGAAACGACATTCACAAATTCTGGCATGTTCAATCGAAGGAACAAACATTTTTATGCCACAGAAAATCCTCACTCAATTCATGAAGTTAGACATCAATATCGTTTTTCTTTGAACATATGGTGCGGTTTGTTGAATAATAAATTACTGGGACCCTATTTCATTGACGGCAACCTAACCGGAGCAAAATATGTAGAAATTATAGAAGAAATGTTGGATGATCTTCCTATACGGTATCGGAGTAATAGTCCATGGTTCCAACAAGACGAATGTGGTCCACACAACTCAAGAATAGTCACAGACTATCTAAATCGAACTTTTCCCGATTCATGGATTGGAACAAGAGGTCCAGTAGCATGGCCTGCCAGATCTCCGGATTTGAATCCGCTGGATTTTATTTGTGGGGATATCTCAAAAATAAAATTTATGATACTACGAACCCGACAATAGAGATTCTTCGCGAGAAGATTGAGAATGTATTGGAAGGTATTCAAGGAGACGAAATAAGCAAATGTATAAGAAGTATGGGTTCCAGAACCGCAAAGTGCATTTTACAAAATGGTGGACATTTCGAACACTTACTTCATTAATGTTCATCATTTACTTTCGAATAATCATTTGATTTTTCTTTCATTAAATGATAGTTTTGTTTAATTATTATGAATTAGGTTTTTCACCTCTTGAAATTTGTAAATAATTATTACTTGTTTCTTGCTTTGATTCTGTTACGTTCCATTCAGTTGAAGATGAGTAAATTGATTTTCTTATCGAAATGTATTGCATGTTGTTAATTAAACTAAAGGTACCTAAATGTAATACAGATCCGACCCAAAGAAATTTGGATAAGGGTCAAAATCACCTGAAAATCAACTTTGAATGACATTGTATGATATATCGTTGAATTCAGCGTTAAAAGTTATTTCGAAAAGTGTCATAAAATATGCAGGTCCGTATTGAAAAAAATGAGGTTGAGGGTGGCCCAGAGCGTACGAAACGTTGGATACAAAATCTGATTATGTCAAAATGAGCATGATTTACTGTCGAATAAAAACTTTCGTGACATTTTTTGATAATATTCGAAATAAAGTGAGAAAAAAAGAAAAATCAAAATGACAGAATTTACTTTTCTTACGATATCTCAATAACCGGCCCTGATAATCTCGATTTGTTTGAACTGCTTGACAATGCTTCTATGAATGCAACTTTTTCTCCATTTGACCGACCTTCTAACTCTTATGGTTTAAAAGTTACCAATACAATCCCATTAAAAAAGTGGCCACTCTGTATATATATATATATATATATATATATATATATATATATATATATATATTGCGTGTCTTGGGTTTCTGTCCGCGTTCTGTGCTCTTGGTCCTCAGAAGGTCCGATTTGACGACGTTTTGACAACTTGTCATTTGCCATCTTCAGGTGATGTCTAAAAAAACGATTATTTCGAGTTGAGTCGAGTTCGAAACAATCGAATTTCTAGATATCACCTGAAGATGGAAAATGTGAATTTGCCGAAAGTTCGTAAAATTGGACCTTTTGAGGATCAAGAGCACAGAACGCGGACAGATACCCGAGAAACTATCTCAACACATTATATCCGCGATAATCTACGAAGAAACACATATATATATATATATATATATATATATATACAGGGCTTTTCACGATGAGCGTTAATTAGACGTTTCTGGCAAACCAGAAAACGGATCAACCTGAAAATTTCATAGTATGCATAAATTAATATGATCTACACGCCATTTTAGACGATGCGGCGTTGCCGCTTCTACTATAAAGTAGCGGCTACTTTGATTTTTCAAATGGAACACCCTGTATATAATATCATATTATGATTCATTATCACTTTGTCAACAACTTTATGCACTATTTCCCTATACCTATCTGTTACCGTTTAGAAGATATAAATTAATTTCGATTTTTTTTACCAAACATGTACTTTTATAAACGCTGATAATCTTGAACTCTCTGGTACTAAGATGATCAAATTCGAAATGGAGTGAAGTGATACCATGAAGATCTTGACTTCGAGTCATATTTTAATTTGCCTCATACAGGGTCTTTGAAAAATGCAGATACTTTGTCACACGAAAAAATGAGTAGAAGTCAATTTTTTCAAATGGAACACCCTGTATATTTCCACATTTTTGAGCTCTACATCAAATTTTAGATTGACTTTGTACAGATAATCCTATTTCGATTTCGAACCGTTTTCGAGATAAACTGTTTCAAACAGAAACTGAAGTGGTTTCCTTGTATTCATCATTTATTTTTGAAATTTAACATCTATTTTATACTACGTAGTATTTCTTTTCGATTTAGTTTGTCAACAGTCTCAAATCAGTCAATTCGAAATTGATGTGTACCTTAGAAAAAGTTACAATTTGTATGCATTGAGGTATTGAGTGTCTCTACCGTACATTGCAAATTAATATTATTTAATAGTGTGCTTTGGAAAAATGAATGATCCAATTTTGAAACGTCAAACTTTCGTTGGTGGCTTTGACTGATTGTGATACCAATTATAATAGAAATATGTCAAGATTAGGTTACAGTAATGAAGATTTCTTGAATTTATTAATAATTTATGGTGAGTGCAATAGAATTGCAAGTAGTACATGCCGAGTATTTCATGAAAGATATCCACAACTTCCGAATCCGAATAATAATCTGATAAATCGACTACTAAAAAACTGTAGTTGAATGGAACCTTTCGTCCAAAAATCATTCGTAGAAAGCCTGAAGTGGATGATGATGACAATGGCATAACAGTTTTGGGATTTTTTCATGCATTTCCAAATGCTTCTCTACACGAGGCTGAATGGGAGATAGGTATACCCTACGTGACAATTTATCGCATTCTTTATAAGCACAAATGGCATCCCTATAAATTCCACTGTGTCCAACATCTGAAAGAGACTGATTTGCCTCGTAGAGTGGAATTCTTTGAATGGTTACTTGTCAAGACTCAAGAGGATGAACATTTCCTTGACAATATCATATGGACAGATGAGGCCAAGTTTACAAAAAATGGAGTTTTCAATAGACACAACAGTCATTATTGGGCGCCAGAAAATCCCCATGTCGTTCGCCAAAGGGGTTTTCAAGAAATATGTCAATTTAATGTATTTTGTGCCATAAAGAATGGGTCAATTTTTTATATCGAGTTTTATGATGATAATTTGAATGGAACAAAATATGAAGATTTACTGAGAAATGAAATTCAAATGATTTTAAATAATAGGCCAGGAAGAGAACGTGTATGGTACCAAATGGATGGTGCTCCACCCCATAATTCTCGTTCAGTAAGCGAAGCTTTAACTGAAATCTTCGAAGACAGATGGATTGGTAATAATGGACCTTTTCGTTGGCCTCCTAGAACGCCAGATGGCAATCTCTTAGATTATTTTGTGTGGGGCTTCATTAAAAATATGGTTTACTCCAACCCAGTAACAACAATGGAAGATATGAAATCGAGAGTTAGAACTGCTTTCAATAGTTTAACTCCAGACTCAATCAGAAGCACTACACATGAAAATATTTTGAAGAGATTACATGTTTGTTTAAGTAGAGGTGGAGATGTGTTCGAACATATTCTGAAATACACTGACAATTGAATTAACTTACTAATTCATGAAATTATTTTCAGTTCGTGTGTCAGCGTTAATACAACTATTGTTTGAAGAGAAGTTTCATTTGATGGTTGAAGGGTATTTTAATAATTATTTATTCATTGTATTATCTGTGACTGATGAAGGAACATCGAACGGAATCTGTTAAATTTAAAAAATAAGTGATGAATACAAGAAAACCACTTCAGTTTCTGTTTGAAACAGTTTATCTCGAAAACGGTTCGAAATTGAAATAGGATTATCTGAACGAAGTCAATCTAAAATTGTATGTAGAGCTGAAAAATGTGGAAATATACAGGGTGTTCCATTTGAAAAAATTGACTTCTACTCATTTTTTCATGTGAACAAAGTATCTGCATTTTTTTTAAAGACCCTGTATGAGGCAAATAAAAATATGACTCGAAGTTAAGATCCTCATGGTATCACTCCACTCCATTTCGAATTTTATCATCTTAGTACCAGAGAGTTCAAGATTATCAGCGTTTATAAAAGTACAAGAAAATATAAATATATATGTATATATTCTCCCAGAACACTCAAGCCCCCTCACTTTTTCTGCCGACGAGCCGCTCATGATTACGCATGATTTAAAAAATATTCATGGAATTATTTTTTTCGGTGACGAATATGAGAATACTAATTTGGAGAGTGACAAATAGAATTAATGGTTATAGTACAGTTATATCTATAGAGTTAAAACTGGTATATGACCTCAAAAAAATGTGACATTTTTTATTATTATCTTGAATAAAGTATTATAGATGCCAATCCCAAATTCCTCATTCGATGTACTGTCATTACTATTCATATTCGATCACCATAAAACAACGCGAATGAAGACGTTATTGGTACAAGACGAATAATGCAATTGATCGTACTTTCGGTGATACTTTCAATAACTCTTTTTAGAAAACAGGGTGATTTATGGATATGTTGAAGTGATGAATTACATTCCTTGATGTCTAATATATATTTTCCTCTGACATACTTACCGCATTGTATTTACATGACTGCTGTTGTTGTGCGTGATTGTCCAGCTATGGACAATAATTATGCGAAGGAGTCCTCACATACAAGCATTGCTTATAAATGAAGACATTTTACCATTATGCTACTTTCACTTGGCGATCTCTGCGAAACCGAAATGCACATAATCGCCCGCTCCACGTTCATTCAAACAAAAACACGTTCAGGGTTTTTCTTATAGTAGATCATTCCGTAGTAGACATCTCAGCAATTTCATATCTTCTCCAAAAAACATTCTCAATTAAATATTGAATAGAAAGATTTTTCTGTGAATTGAAAAATCCACAATGAAAATGAAGTAATTTTTTGTGGCGAATGTCTAACAGAAAACAACTATTTCCCCGACTAAAGCCACGCTGGACATTGAACTACATCTGATAGATATTCTGAAAGGACCCTAACTCAAAAGAAAAAATCTGAAATTGAAAATTTGCATTTTTATTCAGATAGTTATTTGATTTTTTATTCCACTCCCAATCAAGAACTCCTATAGGAAAAAGGAATAATTCATAATAGTATATCAGACCATTCAATTGTTTACTGTACGTTGGATATAAATGGTAATTCACGAGAACCAAAGATGTGTACATATAGAAATTTCAAAAATTTCAATGAACATTTATTTCAGATAGATTTATTCAATACGTCCTTCTTTAAAATATACGACCAACAAAATGTGGATGAAAAACTATCATACTTGGTTAATTGTTTGAATCAGCTATTCGATAGGCATATTCCTATAGTTACATCTAGAGTTACGAAAGCAAAAGCTCCATGGTTAACAGATGTTATTAAAATTATGATGAAAGAGCGAGATAAAGCTTTAGCGAAATATAAAAAAGATAAACTACATACACACTTGGACTTTTATAGACAAATTCACAATTATACAAAGAGAGAAGAAAGCGTACTTTACATACCAATTTAATAATACCTCATCAAAGGAAACGTGGAAGACATTAAGGTCCAATACGTTTATTCCTGATAAAAACAATGACATAGCTGAAAATCTGAAAAACCCCCATGAACTAAATACATTTTTCTTGGAGTCAATCCCGCATAAAGAGCCATCGGAAAATTTACTGAATTTTTATTATAATAATACTGTTAATAATGGAAACTTTAAATTTGAGGAAATAAATTATCTATTTGTATATAAAACTATATCAGATATAAAAACTAATGCGAGAGGTTGTGATGGCATAAACATAAAGCTTATTAGACTTTGCTGTCCCCACAGTGTACGCACATAATTAATGTATGCTTAATAGAAAATGTCTGCCCGGAAATGTGGAGGAGAGCGGTTGTACAGGTGTTACCTAAGAAGAGAAGTCCGACAGAAATGAAGGATTTGAGGGGTATATTACCCACAATGTCGAAAATCCTTGAGAGAGCTATGGAGGTACAAATAAAGGCCTATGCACAGCGCTTTTCTTTAATACCAGATGTACAATCGGGATTTCGAAAAGGATATAGTTGTACGGGTGCACTACTCCATAGTAAATGAGCTCAGGGGGAAAGGAACAACCTCAAAACGCACCGAAACGTCACTAGAACCTAACATAATCAATAATTATTATTGTACAGTAGCAGAAAAGCTAACTAGTAAAATATCTCCTATGCAAAATCCCTTAAACTATATCAGAGACATCCAAGTTGATAACAATCTCATACTCTATGACACCAACTTATATGAACTGAAAGAAGTTATTTCCACTATAAAAAATAAAAATGCCGCTGGTTTAGATGATATCTCTATAAACATTTTTGTTAACCTCCCTGATAGTGTACTCAGTATTCTTGCCCAACTCATAAATAGTTCCTTTGCACAAGGCTATTTTCCTTCATTCCTGAAAACCTCGGTTGTTATCCCTCTCCATAAAGGGGGTGATAGAGAAGATCCAGCCAATTTTAGGCCTATTTCATTAATACCCACCTTAGCGAAGATTATCGAAAAACTGGTGAAAAAAAGAGTTATGGAATTTTTGATACATAACAGAATACTGAGTGCACAGCAGTACGGTTTTCAGAAATCGAAGAATACAACTGACGCAATACATTCAGTTATGTCAATGATTTACAGAGATATCAATGATAAAGAAGCTGTCGCAGCAGTGCTCTGTGACCTATCGAAAGCATTCGATTGTGTCAACCACGAGGTATTGCTGTGCAAACTTCAATTGTATGGATTCAGAGGAAACACTTTTAAATGGTTCGACTCGTATCTTTCTGATAGAAAGCAGTATGTGAGACTAACAACATCTTCAAATACTGCAGAAAATGAAAGTGGAGTACCACAAGGCTCGGTGCTGGGTCCTGTTTTGTTCCTTTTATATATAAATGATCTGACCATGTTACCAATTTCCGGAAGGTTCACGTTATTTGCTGACGACACCACCATACTATGGCACCATAAAGATAAAAGTAAATTGAACGAAATGATATATTCCGACATGGTTACAATCCAGAATTGGTTCGACTCTAATTTACTCACTCTGAATTCAAAAAAAACAAGTGTTATTACATTCAAATGTTGTATATCAAATGTGCATTTGGGAAGCGAACTCGTGGTAAACAAGAACTCAGCAAAATTTTTGGGATTACTTTTGGACAGTAATCTGAAATTTGAAGAGCATATAACTCATTTAAATAAAAAACTGGCTTCTGGTTGTTATGTTATGAGGACAGTATCAAACGAATTAGGATCTACTGCTGCCAAATCTGTTTATTATGCACTTATAGACTCCCATTTACACTATGGCATATCTTTCTGGGGGGTATGTAACAATCAACTCTTCCAGTCAGTGTTTGTGCTTCAAAAACGGGCAATTAGATACTTTTGCAAAGCCAAATGGAGAGATTCTTGTAAACCTCTTTTTAAAGATCAAAAAATCCTAACTCTTGTCTCAATTTTCATATTGGAGACAGTGTCTGTAATTCATAAAAATAGATTGGAATATGAAATCAACAACATCCCCTACAATACTCGCCAGAACGAAAATAGCCTAAAGCTCCCCATACCCACTTCCAACCTAGTAAAAGATTATCTGATATATAATGGAGTGAAAATGTATAATAAAATACCAAGTGATATGAAAGAGAGAAATCTCCAGGTTTTTAGATACAAACTAAAAACTTTACTTAGTGATAAGGCCTACTACAGCTTGATTGAATTCTATGATGATACACTTAGTTAATGTTTACAATTGTTCATATTGTTAATTTTGTTCAAACTTTTTAATGTTTTTGTGAAAGTATTTAATTAAGTCTCACCATTTGTTTTTATATTTGTTTTTATCCTGTGACGTGGTTATCAATTTTTGACAGTGACTTATGTTCATTCGCATACTGTGAATTTTTATTTATGTGTTTGTCAACAAGATTTTTTCTTATGTACAATAAACATATATTCTCTCTCTATTACTGATGACATAATAAAAGCGATAGATGAAACGAAGTGCACCATATTAATTTTGTTAGATTTCAGCCGGGCATTTGATACAATTAATTATAATTTGATGATAAGTATCTTGAAATATCTTGGTTTTTCCTTCAATGCGTTGAAGTTATTAGGTGAGTACATGAAAGGTAGGCAACAAAAAGTATGTATAGGTGATGTTTGTTCAGAATTACTAAACCTTACTTCTGGAGTACCGCAGGTCCTTTGTTGTTTTCCTTGTATACATCTCAACTTCTCTCTAAGCTTCAGTTGTGTCAAGCCCATTTATATGCTGATGACACCCAGTTGTACTACAGCTTCCCGGTTGAAACAACTGATAATGCAATGGAACTAGTCAATGTAGATTTGAATAGATTTGTTGAGGCAGCTACCGAGCACTGTTTATGTATCAATTCAAATAAATCGAATGTTCTGATATTTGGTCCAAAAAAGGACCGAGAAGCGGTTAGTCAATGTATGGATCATATTCTGGAAGAATCTCTATCAATTGTAGATGAAGCGAAAAATCTAGGTGTAGTGATAGATACCAATTTGAGATTTGAAAAGTATATAAATACATTGATACAACGAGCCTACGCCACTCTTAAAATGATTTATGGTAACAGGCAGTTTCTGCCATTTCAAGTGAAGAAATCCTTATGTGACTCCATCACCTTGTCTGTATTCAATTATGCCGATGTACTCTACGGCCCAAATTTAACGACATACTACAAAAAAAAACATTCAAAAAGTACAAAATTCCTGCTTAAGATTGATTTATGGAATCCGTAGACCGCAAAGAACGTCATATAAACTCCAGGAAATCGGTTGGTTGAATATGGAAAACAGAAGGGTACATCATGCATTATGTTTCTTTCACAACATACTTTTGACAAAAACACCAGCTTATCTCTATAACAAAATCACATATCGTACGGATATACATAATCTGAATTAGACATAAAGGTAGGCTCACAATCCCTGCTTTTAGAACTGAATTACTCAGACGGTCCTTCAAATATCAAATTTTCGAATTATACAACTGGTTACCAGAGAACTTCAAAGCTCTTCATCCAAATAAATACAAATTAATTACTAAAAACTATTTGTTCAATTCTCAGAGCTGAATATACTTACTAAAAACTGTTTGTTTATTTCTCAGAGGAGAATACTTGATTTTGCATTGCTCAGAATGAAATTATTCAAATTTCACAAACAACATGTTGAATTGTAAATGAATGGTTTGTTTATATTTTTTTTTCTTTTGTCTATCAATTCATTTTTCTCTTTCAGGGGTTAAGTGGTATAAAATTGTGTGCAAGTGTTTGATTTGCAGAAAATGAACTTCGCCCTTTATTTCCTAATATTTCATATCTGTCAATTTTTGATGTAATTATACTGCACACATATGGACATAATAAAGACGATATTATTATTATTATTATTATAGATGAATGAAGCGAAGAAGAATATTTTCCAAAAGAGAGTACCAGAAACCATTTGTAACAATGACGCAAGAGAGGCATCGCATTCACTAGGTCTTCAATACATTTTTGTCGACGAAAATCTATTTCACGCTTCCACGATCATAAGGAAGACCGGAAGAAATGGGAACCAGATTTTCTAGAAGCAATCTCACTTCGCAAAGATGGAAAAAAGTTAAGGCGGATTTGCACCAAACGGACTCGTCTTCAAAATGTTTCTTAAATGTTTCTGAAAAGTTGCGGTTTTGTTGAGATCGACACGAGTTTCTGTTTTGTTGCTATTTGGTCTGTTTGGTGGAAATCCGCCTTTAGAAACATTTCATAATGGCTATGTATACAGATTTCATGTTTTGTTCAATTAGAACACCCTATATATCATTTCATATTTCAAGGTATTACCATTATCCAAAGATATATAGTCAGTTAACTATACGGGCTTATCATAGATATGAGATGTCGAAGTGAGAAGGAACAAATTTAGCACAAGTTATTTTTTTTTTACTGTCTTTTGTAAAAAAACAAACGGAATTTTGGTTTCGAACAATTTTCTTGAATGTTTAATAGAGGGGACTCTCGGATTGCATTAAATGCTTTTTTCTACTCCTATATTAGTAAACATTGTTTTACGTACAGTTCACTCTATAAGTAAATCCATTCTCACGCACAACTGTTCGCAAATAATAAAAACGCACAACTGTGCATTATGATGCCTAGTATAACAAACAAGTTAGCCTTGAACCACTCAAATCGTGACATTTATCTATCTTGCGTTTTGAATATTTGACAGTGACATTGCCATTATTTGAGATTTGAAGTTCTGAAAGAATATTGCAATCCATCAACAATAAATTACCATCCACGTCGACTATAAATAATAATGTTGAGATTTCGTCAAAAATTTTAACAATAAATAATTTATCGGAAAAATCAAGTGCTCCCATTGTAAAAAAACGGTAAAAGTTTTAATATTAACTTCAATACCACTTATAATAATAATTAATAATTCCTAATTATTTAGTTACATACCTACAAATTCAATTTCTTAAATTCATCATTTATTTACTGTATAGTATAAATTTATATTTTCTTAGATTAAGTTTGTTGTTGTTGAAAATTAAACCATAAACTACGTTAGTTATTTCGTTTTTTATTACTTGAGGCTTAAACAAACGCACCACCCAGTATATAAAAGTGGTAGAAAAAGTATAGTATAATTGCGTGTTATAAAGCAATTACGCACTCATGTAATCAAGCGGCTCATGCGCAATTTTTCCATTCGTGCGTAATATGCTTTTTACAACACTTGATACGTAAATATACTATTACCGCCAAGAATTATAGTCCGGTGGGAACAGCGCAGTAGCAAAATAGCTCGTTTTAAAAACTGACTCATATTTTCGGTATATCAAAATGGGACCTATGCCGGTCGACTTCTTATGTTATTCCACACATGGATTGGAAATTACGACACGTCACCTTGGTCGTGAAAAAAGTTACATGGAAAAAACGAAAAAAATTGGAATATTCCAAAAATCAAAATGAAAGCGCTATAACTCCTAGTACTTATAATAAATTTATTTGAAAAATTATTTCACTGTTCGAAGGGCCTATTCACGTACTTAGAAATGGGTCATCAAAATTAGATTTTTTTTTTCCAAAAATGAGCTTTATTTTGTGCCGAGGCTAAATTTTCAATAACCGTGAAAGTCGCCCATAGTTCATCCGACTGAAATTCTTTTTCTCCAAAAACTGCGCAATTTTCGAAGCAACATTTTATGTCCATTATGCATGAATCTATTCTCGATAATAAATTGGCTATAGCAATTTGAACACATTGCATACGAGGACTACCCATGTTTTTATGCAGTTATGGCAATATTGTATTGTTCTAGTGTCTACTAAAATGTAAAGTGTTTTGTGTTATCTGAGGATTTTCTAGGTATGTAATAATATTTGACATTTTGTTTTAATTACGCTTCGATATTTATTTTTAAAAGACTTAGGTTGCGTTCATTTCATTATTATACAAGGTAAAAAGAGGCACAAAGAGGGGGACAATGTTTTGATGCCAATATTTATAAGTCAGCCGCAAATTCTTGCCAATGTCAGGAAAATCAGAGATCTCTGCAATGATGCAAGTTGCAGAAACAATTGGTGTCTATGCAAGAAAGAAGACGTGTTCTTTACGGATGACTGCAATTGCAAACTTGCATGTTCCAATAAAGAAACTGAATATATGGAAAATAGCGAAGACTGAATAATCTGTATAATAAAAATGAATCTCGAGTCTTTGTAAACGCAAAACGTGAGAACGGCTGCACCGATTTGGAAAGTTGCCCGGAAATTGGAAAATGCGGGTGTATAAGAAATTTTGCGTGAACAGAGACTATCTAAGCATTTATTGCCAAACGAGGAAATAGCTCAACGGTTACACTGTCGCCTACCAAGCAGAAGGTCACAGGAACGAATCCCGGTCAGGGTAATATTTTTTTATTTTATAAAAACAATTTATTGTTTTTTTGAATGTTCGTAATACTCCGAATACGTTTTTTAGGGTAAGAAAGGATTTTTAGAAAAGTTTTTGGAAATTTCTTTGTCCTGGGCACATTAACTTAAAAATTTCAATTCTCTTTTCAACCATCCAATTTTTTTCGAATTTCGTTTAAACGTTTCGAAATGTCAAGTATAAGTACTTCCAATAAATTATTACGCCAAGAGATACTTCAAGAGAACAAATATAATAATTTCCAAAGACTTTCGTGGTTGAATTTGAGTTTGTCGATTCATCTAGAGAAAGATAAACTGATCTGGAAAACAAAAAGTAGTTGTTTTCTGTTAGACATTCACAAAAAATAACTTCATTTTAATCGTGGATTTTTCAATTCACAGAAAAATCTTTCTATCAATATTCAATTGAGAATGTTTCCCTTTTCAAGATAAATCACTTTTTCACTAATGTTTTTTTTTGTTATTCCAATCGGATCCATTTTTAATCTGAAAATCCGGCTTCTCTATGAATAACCCAGAAAATCTGAAAATGAATTATTCTAAAGAATTAACATTCTTATTAACATGCATGGTACTTAAATATTTCATCATCGGCTATTTCAGGTCTAATCCTGCTACGAATGTTCTGTAATTTCACTGCACTTTCACGATATTAAAAATGCTCATTCGAGAGCTTAGTGTCCGCGTCGAGTATAATTAGTCATTGGAATTACACGGCAATGAAAATGGAAAAAAGAATAATATGAGAGATAAAAATATAACTCTCTAGCCCCGAATAATAGTTGTAGATGGTCAATCATGATATAAATGGTGAAAAAATATCTCGCACACCAAATGAAAGTTTGCAGTGCATCATTTCGTTCATTAAAAAAATTACCGGGTTAACCCATTAAAGCCGTTAATAATCTTATATCTCTATTTCAATTACCTGGTTAGACATAATTCTACCGGTTTATGACGGTGAAAACAAGCCTAGCAGTGTCTTCCATTGGAAAAGGATTCCCATGATTTGAAATAAAAAAAAAACAAATAGAATTTGGTGATACCACCAAAATTCGCAACAAAACATGAAATTCACTATCTAGTTCCTCTCGAAATTTCTCTTAATCATACAAGGCACATTGCTTCTAAATATGTTTTCATAATATAATTTCAAATTCTGAATGACGTCCTCACCCACAATCATAAATTTGTAAATCTTATAACATCGCACATAACGTGACACTTGACAGCACGCTGGCTTACAATTTTCAAAAGTAAAAAAAAAATTGAATTATACCAAAGTTTAATTAATTTGAACTAACATTATAAATGTGATTCTTTAAACTAGGAACATACAACAAATGTGAGAATGCTCACAAGTTTTACCTCAATCAAAATGATTTTTTATTCTCATGACAGGCACTGAATATTACGAAGGCGTAGAAGGGCCAACAACAAAATATTTTTCAAAAACATTTGGAATTGCTACTTTGAACAAAGTGACAATTGTCACTTCAAAGTGACAATTGTCACTTTGAACTGACAAAATTGTCATTCAAAAGTGACAATTCAATTTGAAGTGACAATTGTCAATTTGAAGTGACAATTATCACTTTGAAATGACAATTGTCACTTTGAAATGACTTTGAAGTCACTTCTAACTGACAGTTGTCACTTCAAAGTGACAGTTGTCACTTCAAAGTGACAATTGTCACTTTGAAATGGCAATTCCAGATGTTTTTTAAGTGACAATTGTCACTTCGAAGTGACGATTGTTACTTCAAAGTGACAATTGTCAGTTCAAAGTGGCAATTCCAAATGTTTTTGAAAAATATTTTGTTGTTGGCCCTTCTACGCCTTCGTAGAACATTCCTTTATATTTGTATATCAAAATTATATCATATGCATTTTAGATAAGCACTGAAGATGGCCGTAGGCCGAAAGCCCGTTGCTTAAATAAATATACAAAATTCTACACGAAATACTGAACTTTAATTTTCGATAATAATAATAATTTAAAGATATTTTTCCCGTTTGTGCGTACATCTTAGAAAAAAAAATACAATAAAAGGGAAAATGGAAGTTTGAGAATTTTTTCCAATCTTTCAACAGCCGCCATTTTGAAACTACGTGACCGATACTCAGCCGACGTTGACAGCAAGTATTTTTGTGTGGAATTTCTTTCCTTACGGCATATAGTGTTCGTATATGTTTCCGCGGTCATGATTATTCTGAATATTGAAAGTTCGGGTTGAACCGGGTCTAGAAATTTGATCATTTCGACGTTTCGGGTATTAAGGAGTCATTTCCAAGGAAAGTGGGAAAAATATAAACTATTGGTTGGAGTAAAAAAGGGAAGTGATTTTCAACCGAGGTCTCAATCTGCCTACTCCTAGGTTGTAGTCACTAAGGTAGGGTTAAGGATTTTGTGACTCGACGCCGGGGTCTCAATCTTCCTACTCCCAAGGTTTCGACACTATATCCCTCTAAGGTCTCAACCTGCCTACTCCTTCAAAATGCAATGGTTTTTGTGTGATCGAAATCTATTCTGTGGCCTGTATTTTCATAGTGCTTGAAAAGCGTCGAAGAAGAGTCGGACAGCGAGTCGATGTTCGTAAACTCGACCTGTGACTCGCCTGTTAGTTTTTCCTATGTATGTCTTAGGACATTCGGAGCATGGTATTTCATGTATTCTTTCCCATTCCTTCCCTATATCAAGGGTGTCACCGACAAAATTGGCAGAATCTTAGAGAAACGCGACACCAGAACAATTTTCACAGCGAATTTTCTTAGATCTCCTAGGGATAACATAGCCAATGAGTCCCAAGGAATATATGAAATACCATGACCTGAATGTCCTAGGGCATACATAGGACAAAGTAACAGGCGAATCACCGGCCGAGTTTACAAACATCAAATCATTGTTATCGCTAGCCCCGTTTTCATACATTTTGTCAATGTTTACCTTATTCGAAGCGTTCATGAACAAATTATTTTTATTGGCTTTTTTGGATTGATTTCAACAGTAAAGAACAATAATTCACATACTCATTCATTTCAAACGAATTGCTCTCTTTGAAATCAAGTCGAATAACTTGGAAATCAAAGTAGACGTGCAAAGAATAGAAAATCTCAACTTACTCAAAATCTATGAAAGATAGGTTCAGGGAAAACTGATACTAATCGCTGCAGAATTGAATTCTACATCTAATAGGCTACCCATTTACAGGGAGATCTATTTGAATAAATTTACATGAGTGCAAACTTGGGGAAAAAACGAAATAACTCAAAAACGATCGATTTTAGGAATAGGGAAACCTGATACAGATTAATAAAAAATGACAAGTAGAATCTGAAAATACAAATAATATACAGGGCATTACATTATAAAAAGCAAATGTGTCCACGACTCGAATTGTATGCCATACCAAAGAGAATTTTTAGCTTCCTGAAATGAGGGAAATATCGAACTTTGGCCCACTAATTATGGCCATCTGGTATAAAGATAGATAAACCTCAAAAATCGACCTCAGGCCTAAACCGTTACGCTGATGTTACTCAAAATTCATACCGAGAGTTCTAAAACATTAGTTTTGGATTTTATTTTCTGAAGGTGGAGAAAATCCTTTATGGACACCGTTTAGTAGTCTAGGAATCTCTGAGTCCTGGAGTCCGTGCCCCTGCATCTCAGATGGAAGATATTCCAATAACAGAACTACAAGGAATTTCGTGGCATAATTCACAATTTGTCACTGATTATCTAATAGAAACTATCCAAATAGATGGATGGTAATAAGGGACCAATTCGGTGGCCGGCTCGTTCCCCAGATTCATATCACTTGATTTTTTTCTATGCGGTCATTTCAAAGATATTTTGATTTGGAATATCTAAAAATGGAGATTCGACTAGCCTGCAGTGATATTACGCCTGATATTATAATGCGGACTTGTTTGGGAGAACTTAATCGCCGTTTCGAAGCCTGTCTCATGTCTAATGACCTATCAGAGGATTTTCCAAGAAATCTTAATTCTGGAGTTATTCAGGATGTTACGCTTTGAATGGAACACCCGATATATATTTGGTCCTAAGAAAACTCAGAATATCGCCAACAATGCGTTTTATCTTTCAATGTTTAATCTTGCGTATATTAGACTGGTTCACAAGTGCAATTTTGTTCTAAACCTGGAGGTCACTACCGAAAATTATGATTTAGGGTGCATTCTATTCGATATGGCATCTAAAAAAAATATTTAGCTGGAAAATTGGGGCCGCCAAAAATTGCAAAAGTTATAAACAATCAAGTAAAAAAACAAATATATGGTTCGGTTTTTTGGAAATATCTCAAAAACTATTTGAGATATCCGAAATTTGAAAAAAGATCCTTGAAGAGCAGGAAATTTCCTAAAAGAAAGTTTTTATAAAAAACCTGATAATCGTTACACTAAAAACCTAGAATGTTTTTTACTTGGAGCTGTTCCTCAAAGGCTTTAAAAAAGATGACCATTGGAAAAATCGAAAAAATTTGATTTTTTACTTTTTAATTATTAATAAAAGATATAAAAAAATTAAAAAAGGTTTTAATATTTAAGTAATTTTGATCTATATTATAAAAAATAAAGATTTTTAAGAAAAAAATCATTTCCTAACCAAATTTTTTTATTGCTAAAAAACGCACTTGCTAATTAAAATTTTGTTGTTGTTGTTAAATATGAATATTAAGAAACCATTTTTTTAATCATTATTCATCACGTTCTCTCATATTATGAAAAAATATGTTTTTTTTATTTACTTTTCATTTGTTATTTTGCGCTATATTTTTTTTAAATATAAAAAAAAATACTGAAAACAACCATGTGTCGTTTTTTTGGTTTTTTTTTCTATACAATTTCGAAAAAATTTATGCACTTTGACTTTTCGCTTCCTTTCTGTTTTTCTTCATTGCTAATAAAATAACATAAACTATTGAAGATACGACAAGAACACTTCAAGTTTTTTTTATTTTACATTGATCAATGAACAAACTGAGTTTTTTAGCAAAGCTCTAACCCAATTGTTCATTAACTTTTTTAATATTATTTATATAATTATATATTTTTTGACTTATCAGTTCAAATATCTTATAAACTATTAAAAATACGAAAAGAACACTTCAAGTCTTTTTTATTCTTCGAAAGTTAATTAACAAATTGAGCTTTTAAACGAAACGAAACATCCATGCAAGTTTTAAATGAGATTTTAATGATAGCCAAATTAAAATAATTGTGTTAGAGCTTCCTTTGAACGCTCAATTAACTATCGAAGAATAAAAAAGACTTGAAGTGTTCTTGTCATATCTTCAATAGTTTATAAGTTATTTTATTAGCAATGAAGAAAAACAAAAAGGGGAAGCGACAAGTCAAATTGCATAATTTTTTTCTAAATTATATAAATAATAGAAAAAAAATTTTTCCTATAAAAAACTACAAATGGTATTTTTTTCAGTATTTTTTTAGTAAGTAAAATTGAATTATTTTTTTCATAATATGATAGAACTTGATTAATAATGTTTAAAAAAAAATGATTTCTTAATATTTAACAAAAAAAAAATGTTAATTAGCAAGTTCGTTATTTAGCAATAAAAAAATGTATTTAAGAAATAATTTTTCCTAAAAATCATGATTTTTATCAATGACTACTTTCCCCAAAAAAAAATTTTTTCAATCTAATAATCAATGCATTTGTTTATAACAATTTTTAAATAATAAAATTTAAAGATTTAAAAAATTTATTTTTATATAGCTTTAAAGCAATAAAAAAAACAAATTAATAGAGATAATAGAATAAAAACTTTCCTCAGTTGTTTTATATACGTTTTTTAATTTTTTATACCTTTGATTGTTAATACAAAAGTAAAAATCAAAACTTTTCGTTTTTTCAACGGGGATCATTTTAAAAGCCTTTGAGGAACAGCTCAAGACGTAAAAGAATCTAGGTTTTGTTCAACAATTATCAGGGTTTTATAATAACTTTCAACAAAATGAAAAGGGAAACATTCTCAATTGAATATTGATAGAAAGATTTTTCTGTGAATTGAAAAATCCACGATTAAAATTAATTTTTTAATTAACAAAGGCATAATTAATTGAAAAATAGAGGTACATTGTTTTTGCCGACGGATTATTGTTTATTGATATGTCTAGACAGTACCTAAATTTTTTATTCCTTAATATTAATATTTACTCGGTTAAAATAATTTTTTTTTGTTCAGGTGTCAGATTCGATCGGTGCGCACGGGGAGCCAAACCGCGCGTTTTCAGCCTTTTTCGCCGCTAAATTAAAATTATAAATATTGCCGGCACATTAGAACTTCCTTTTAGGAAATTTCCTGTTCTTTAAGGATTTTTTTCAAATTTCGGATATCTCAAATAGTTTTGAGATATTTTCAAAAAACTCGAACCATATATTTGTTTTTACTCAATTGTTCATAACTTTTGCAATTTTGCCGGCCCCAATTTTCCAGCTAAACATTTTTTTAGATGCCATTTCGAATCAATGCGCCCTAAATCAAAATTTTCGGTAGTGACCTCCAGGTTTGGAACAAAATGGCACTTGTGAACCACTCTATATTCACCTTCTAATGTTTACGTTTCATGAATCATCAATGAAGGAAAGTTTCACCGAAACGAAATCGAGAGAAACTGTGACACAACCGAAACTTGATCGTAATAGTCGAAATAATAAGAGTGAAAAATCCCAAAACATGAAAAACTTCCTGTTAGTGGACACCTACGACCGAACTACACGCAAAATGCCGCTGACCCAATGACCTGTTTGGACATCCCGTGTTCGGGACCACGAATAACGTACCGAATTTTCGGAGAGTTAAACCAACAGTCAGACAAGAGAAAGTTATTTGTATTTCATCGATCAAAATAAGTTGCATTCGCATTCTCCGGTGGTAGACCAATAATGTGGACCAAGTACCGTTACACCTGCTTGGCAGCATTTACGGGATGTTTTCAATCGTGATTTTGGACGGTGAATTAGTCCGGATATGTATTGAGTCACGACAGGTTGAAACCAATATTGAAATTTCGTGTTAGGGATAAAGAAACATATTTATCAACGACTATTTCCCTCATTATTTTTTAAACCAATCGAGTGGCCAAAATTTAAAACTAGAGAACCAATCAGATCAGTTTTATAGTGATAAAACGTCTTCTCGCTGTTTTATACTGATAAATTAACTCCTATATAAAATGTGTCATTTAAAGATGACTGTTTTGTCATTTTGACAGCGATAAAAAAGGTGCATCGTTTTTTATCACCGATAAAAACGCCTGTTCCTCTTAAGCGTCTACATCTAGTATGCTTACGTCACTTTAATGTCTGCCCTGTCAGTTATTTAAGTATTGTTGATAATTGATACTGAAACATTACAACATGAGTCGTTTTGGGGAAGTTTCGACTCAACAAATAACAAAAAATATAGAAAAAGCAATCCCGCAATCCACAAAAAATACTAAAGCGTCAATATGGAGACAATTTATGGAGTTTTGTCAAGTCGAAATTACGAACTGTCGAAAGAACTCCGTTACAAAAAGTAGCAGATATATTAAAGGATTGGGCATATAATATGAAAAGAGGAATGGAAGAGGTTATAAAGAATATGCAGTTAAATCAATTTGGAATTCAACTCGGAGATGATTCAAGAAAAATATTTCAATGAATACAATATTAAATTTGATCCTTTTGCCGACATAACTTTTGAAGAAGCTCGTGATGCAAGAAATAGTAAACGGAAAGAATTACAAGTTATTCCAGAGAAAAAAGAAAGTAAGTTCTTAGCATTGAACAAAGAAAGATATAGTAAAAATGGCAAAATTGTGGAATATAGACAACCAGAGGGATTACAAAATGATTATTTCATATAGCTTCTTATGAATTAGCTTGGAGGGGGGAAGCTGCAAACTGTAAATTTTCCCATTTTAACGTAGAAAAAAGATCAAGATGGAGCTCCAAGAAGAAGATTTGAATACCATACAATATTTTCAAAGCCGACACTAGGGTGGGTCAAACGTCTTGGCAGACAGCAAATGGATAACAAAATGAAATGGATGAAGGTATTTGTCCCGTTGCATTGTTAAAATCACTCTTACAAAAGAAATGAAAACCTAACATCTGAACGACTTTTTCAACTCCAAATCCGTTTTGGAATAACAAAAATTCTAAAGGTTGGTACAAAATGTTCCACTGGGTATTATTACGATTTCTACTTGGACCAAATATTCTGCAACTAAAATTTGGGCTCGACATTACAAATAATAAAATTACAATCATTCGAACCGTGCTAGTACAGTTTCCCAGTTAAAAGCAGGAGTAAGTGACCAACAACTTATAAAGATAACAGGACACTCCTCATCATCTTCTATTAAACCCTACCTCCAAAGTGATCCTAAACATCACGAAAATCTTATTAGTTCCTTACGAGCCTCGAGTGAGAAAAATCAAAATGAATATTCTACATGTGTGAATACCAGAGAAGAAAATTTTGAAATCAGTACACCAAACCAAACAATTTATAACAATTGTGTATTCGATAACTGTTCATTTAAATAATTGAATTGTATCAATAAAGATAATTATTGTTGTTGTTCATTCATATATTCGGTCGTTAATTTATCTTGCCAAAAAACACTCGAGCTTTTCTTTTAAGGATAAATTTCTTTTTTACTCAACATTTTTCCATCAGTAATTTTGCTCGAAAAAACTGATCACTCGACCTTCGGTCTCGCGATTTTGTCATGTCAGTTTTTCACGTAAAATTACTGATTGAAAATTTCGTTACAAAAAATTTATCATAAAAAAACTCTTGTTTTTTATTCTTGATAAACCATTACTTGAGTTAATTTTTCAATAATTTAAACGATTGTTAACTAACAAAATTTTCTCGAATTTCTGTCCAAATTGTAAATGAAAATTTTTTTTTAAATATGTCGTAAATTTTTTCGCTTCTTATACATCTAACAAGATCACGCCATGAAAAGTTAAAAAATATTAATACTTTTTTATAATAATTTTGTTTGTGGAACAAAAACTAAAAAAATCCAAGTAATGTTAAAAAATTGTTTTTTTCTTAATCATCTTATTATCGGTTTTATTAATACAAGACATACATTGATTTAAAAAAATTTCACCCATTTGTTGATAAATTTTTTATAAACAAATTGATTATTTCAATATTTTAAAAAAACTTTTTTACTAACTTCATTATATTACAAATTTTATGATTTAAAAAATCCTTAATAACAATTTTAATTGTTTATAATCGTTTTTTTAATATTTCATGTGTTTAAATAATCAGTTGAGAAATTATTTTTTCTAAAAATCTAATATAAAGTAACAAAAAAAAATTATCAACATTCCATTGTTAATTCTTACCAATTTTATAAACAAATTTTACTTTGTTAGATTTTTTTTGCTGAAACTTCAAAATTTACAAAAAAACCATATATAGTTAGAAAAACATTTTTTTCCAATTTTTTATTCTCTTTGGGAATTGGAATTGGGAAAAAAATTCTATCTTTGTTATATATGGTTGTTTTTTAACTAGAAGTTTCAAAAAATAACAAAAATAAAATGTTATAAATAATAAGATGTAAACAATAGATGTTGAAAATTTTGTTATTTATAGGGGAAACTATCAATTATGATTTTTAGAAAAAAAATCTCAACTAATTATTTAAACAATAGAAATAAAAAAACTATATAAACAATCAAAATTGTTATTAAGGATTTTTAAATCATAATGAAGTTGTGAAAAAAAAATTTCAAAAATATTAAATAATCAATTTGTTTATAAAATGTATCAACAAATGGCGGAATTTTTTTTCAAATTTCATATCTTGTATAATGAAAAACGATAATAGATGATTAAGAAAAAAATTTTGTTTTTTTTTTTTCAAGTACAAAAATTATTATAAACAAAGTATGAATGTTTTTCAACTTTTATGGCGTGATATTGTAAGTATGTATATAAGAAAGGCTCTACAAGCGAAATATTTTTACGACAATTATTTAAACATTTTTTATTCATTTACAAATTTAAAACAAGTTCGAGTAAAATTTGTTAGTTAACAATATTACGAACCTAGGCCGGACCTGTCGCCTCACAGTTGCCATCGATAGCGATGAGATCATCCCGGAGATTTCGAGAACCATCCAGTCGCTCTTCCGCGGAAAACAACGGTCAATATTGGAAACAATTGGAACATGCCGTCCCAACGCCGGAATTCGAAGATCGGGGAATCCTGTGACGGAGATAAATGGTAGCCCTCAAGATGGCACGGACAGTCTGAACGAGCCTATACGATCGAGCTATAGAGTGTAGTAATATAAATTAAGTTGTATATTTAAGTGTTAAATAAATTAGTAAAACAAGTTAAGTTTATTTACGTTACATTTTGTTTCGGAAGTGTGTTTTTGAAAATAAACAATTTATTTTGTTTTTGATAGTCAGAAAAATAAATTGATAGACCTTTTTGTACGCCCAAAATAGACAGTGGGCCGGTTTTCCAGAAGTGGACAATTGTGCGTAGAATATAAACTGATACACTGTTCGCGTGAAACAGAAAATAGACAGTGGCCCGGTTTTCGAAGTGGACAATTGTGCGTGGGAATATAAACTGATACACTCTTCGCGTGAAACAGACAATAGACTGGTGGCCCGTGAAAAGAATTCGCGAAGTGAATTTTTAACAAACTGATAAACTTTCGTGTGAAACAGACTGATACCTCGTCAAAAGACAAAAAGTGTTCAAAAAAAAGTGCGCCTTGGGATTTGAAGGTAGCGGAATTGAAACAGGTGGAGGAAAGGGAACTGGAAACAACAAGTAAAAGCAAGTACTCCAGGAAAGACTTGCAGAAGGACTTATACAAGAAGGTGAGGACCCCGAAACATTTTATTCAAGTTCCCGGAGGTGATTTGAGCCCGATAATAGAATCCTTGAAGAAGAGCTGCAACAAAATTCTAGAAATCTGGAAGAGAAGCTTCAAAGAAAATTCAAGCCTGGAAGATAAGCTTCTAGAAAATTCAAGAAGCCTGGAAGATAAGCTCCTAGAAAACACAGAAGGCTTAAAAAGAACTCTGTGGTGTGGCGAATCGTCTGGAAAAAGAATGGGAACCGTCGAGGCAGAGATGGACAAGATGAAGGAAATAATCAGCGATGAAATCAAAGACGGAATCGAGGCGAAATGGACAAAATAAAGGAAACGATCAGTAAGCTGGAAAAACAAATTAATAGTGCGTCCTCCACAGAGATGGTTAACGAAAATGCAATGCTGGACTTGAGTGTGAACGTGGATAAAGTTCAAGAGGGTATAAAAGATGTCAAGGTCATTTCAGAAATAGGAAGCTTTCCATGAAGCCGCCTCAGTTCGACGGAAAAACTCCATGGGCAAATTACCGCCGGCAGTTTGAAGCAGCGGCCAAAGCAAACGGATGGAATGCGGGGAAAGAGCTGTAGCACTGACACTTGCATTACGTGGAGAAGCGACAAATATTCTACAAACTCTCACCGCCCAAGAACAGGAGGACTATGATCAGCTGATTACACATCTAGAATTACGATATGGCCGCGCCCATTTGGACCACTAAGTCTACCACTCCCAACTGAAAAATCGCTGCCAGAAATCGGGCGAATCCTTACAAGAATTCGAAGCTGACATTGCACGCTTGGTTCGTCTCGCATATCCAGCCACACCGGAGAATGTAATGGAGCGATTAGCGGTTCAGGCATTCTTGGATGGACTCCGTGACCAAGAAACCAGACAAGCGTTGACACTAGCTCGTCAACACATCTCGTAGACGCACTGGCACGCGCTGAATTTGAGGCAGCAAAGCAATCCTGCAAAACCAAAGTAAAGTTCGAAGTATTGAAGAAGACTCACAGGAGCATGCTGACTTGGAAGCTGCCATAAGAAAAGTGATGAAGGAAGTTTTGCCTGAGAAAGACAGATAAGATGCTGGAATTGTGGCAAAATTGGACATGTGCGTAGCAAATGTCCAACATTCAACACGACCCGATGCAGGAAAACTAAAGAAGGTCGACGAGAAGGGGCAATCGTCGGCCTGTGTCCACAACCCGGTTAACAACGCATATGTCGCTATCCTGAAACGACAGAACAGAGTGTTTTCGTAGACGGTCTCATCAATAACGAGCCTTGCACCATGCTGCTAGATACAGGTGCGACTAGGACAATTCTCGGACCTTCCTTGCAGAACACCGGAACGAATTGAACCGACAACTTGGAAGCTACGCACAGCAACAGGGGAGCCAGCTACTGTATATGGCGAGCTACCGATTGAAATAAATTTGGGCAGCACTAAAGTGAAACATCAGGCACTTGTGCGGACATCGAAGACGATGCAATCATCGGAATGGACATCATGAATTCCAGAGGGTTTGAATTGGATTTCAAGACGGCGTCCTACGTGTCAACGGAGAAGAGCTGGTGCTTCATGGGAGGAGTGAGGAGTTGATCCGTGTGCTGTTGGCTGAAGATGTAAGCGTACCTGAGAGGGCTGAAACCATTCTGGAGGCTCGCCTGGACGGGAGTTTGAGCAGTGGAGACGTGGTGATGTTCGAGCCCAAACTTCATGATGAGAAAATTGGACGAGGGATTGCACTAGGGAAGACCTTGTTGCGTGCTGACAAATTTGTGCCGGTAAGGGTCATGAATGTCAATTATTTCCCAGTGACCTTGAAGAAAGGAACAATTTTGGGGCACTGCTCGTCAGTTTCATCTGTGATCCGGGCGTACGAGGTACGATTAGCCAACCAACAACTTGCCCACAGAACTAGAAAAATTGTTGCCATCTCTTCCAAAGACATAAAACCAGCTCAACAGCCCAAACTAAGAGATTTAGTCAAAAGTACCAAGACATCTTCGATACCGGACAAGGAAAAGGGGTCGAACTAATGTGGTCCAGCACAAAATTGATACTGGAGGTGCTCGCCGATCCGGCAATCAGCAAGAAGACTTCCTCTTGCCAAGAAGGAAGAGGCTGACAAAATAGTCAGCGATATGGGAAAAGAGAGTTATCGAACCATCTGACAGTCCCTGGTCCTCTCCAGTCGTACTGGTGAGAAAAGGATGGATCGACACGCTTTTGTGTAGACTATCGCCAACTTAATAATGTCACGAAGAAGGACAGTTACCCTCTCCCGAGAATAGATGACACCCTAGACACGTTGGCTGGTTCCACGATTTTCTCGACCCTTGATCTGAAGAGTGGATATTGGCAAGTAGAACTGGCTCAGGAAGATCGAGAAAGACTCTTTACCATGGGCTCAGGATTGTGGCAGTTCACCGTTATGCCATTCGGGCTCTGTAATGCTCCCGCCATTCGAAAGATTGATGGAGACAGTGCTGAAGGGACTCTCATGGAACACGTGTCTAGTGTATCTCGACGACATAATTGTGGTCGGCAGATCGTTCGAGGACCACGTGAAAAACTTGGAGGAAGTATTCCTGCGACTGAGGAACTCGGATTGAAGCTGAGCCCTAAAGCCATCTGTTCCAAAAAGTACGATACCTCGGCCACATTGTTCTGGGAAGGAGTAGCAGTGGACGACCAGAAGATCAAAGCTGTTAAGGATTGGCCCATCCCAAAGACATTCACCAACTTCGAAGTTTCCTTGGTTTATGCACATACTATTGCCGATATGTGCTGGGATTCCCAACATCGCTAAACCACTGACCAAGCTCACGGAAGGCCAAACAAAGTTCCAGTGGTCCGAAGAATGTCAAGACTCATTCAGGAAGCTGAAAGGAGCTTTTTATCAACGCACCTATACTGAGCTATCTCCTACCCAAAGGAAATTCATTTTGGATACGGACGCCAGCAACGTGGGACTTGGAGCTGTCCTATCTCAGATCCAGGAGGGACAGGAGAAGGTCATTGGTTATTTCAGCAAGACGCTTAGCAAACCAGAGCGCAATTACTGTGTCACCAGGCGAGAGCTGTTAGCTGTTGTAAAGGGAGTGGAACACTTCTACAAGTACGTGTATGGAAGAAGATTCCTGTTGAGAACTGACCATGCAGCTCTCAAATGGCTCTTACAGTTCAAAAATCCTGAGGGTCAAGTAGCACGTTGGATCGAGAGACTCAAGAATTCGATTTCGAGATCGAACATCGAGCCGGAACTAGCCATAGAATGCAGATGCCTTGTCGCGAAGACCATGTCAGATGATTGCTCACATTGCCGACGAGCAGAAGAAAGAAGCAACACTTTGTAGAACCGCGGCAATGGATGACAACTGGAATGACAGCAAGATCCAGAAAGACCAGAGAGACCCCGACCTGGCAGTCGTCAGCTGGAAGAAGGGCAATCGAAGACCATCATGGCAGGAAGTCGCAGGTTACTCGCCGGCTGTTAAGTCCTATTGGCACAATGGAACTCTCTTATTCTGGACAATGGGATCCTGAAACGTGTGTTGGAGGCCGATATTGGTGGGAAGACAGACGCCAAATGATTGTTCCCAGGAACAGAAGAGGAAGTGCTGCGGTAAATCCATGATGGAGTCGCCGGAGGACATCTGGGAGTGACGAAGACCCTGCAGAAAGTGAGGCAACGGTTTTACTGGGCCAATTGTCAAGCTGACGTCCAGGACTGGTTCAGAAAGTGCGCTGTATGCGCTGCTAGCAATGGACCTCGAATACGACCCAAGGCCCCGATGCGTCAGTACAACGTAGGCAGCCCGTTCGAGAGAATCGCCATTGACATCGCCGGCCCGTTTCCCGTATCCGACCACGGGAATAAATACATCCTTGTGGTAATGGACTACTTCAGTAAGTGGGCGGAAGCCTATGCCCTGCCCAACCAGGAAGCCATCACCGTCGCCGACGTCTTGGTGAAAGAATGGATATGTCGATTCGGTATTCCAATGGAGCTGCACTCGGATCAAGGCAGAAATTTCGAATCCAACCTTTTCCAAGAAATATGTCTACTGCTGAACATCCGCAAGACAAGAACCACGGCCCTACATCCGCAGTCCGATGGAATGGTGGAACGGATGAACAGGACGATCAACCGCCACTTGTCCAAGGTTGTCTCTGACCATCAAAGAGACTGGGACCAGTATCTTCATTTGTTCCTGATGGCCTATCGATCCGCAGTACACGAGTCAACCGGTCAAACTCCTGCTAGTATTATAATGGGCCGAGAACTGCGACTGCCTTGTGACCTGAAGTTTGGGATACCGCCAGGACAAGACACTGCGGGAGAGGACTACGTCAGCAAACTTCGGCAGAGAATGGACGACATCCACGAACGAGTCCGGTTGAACATCCAGAGTGCCAGCGATAAAATGAAGAAGACCTATGACATCAAGGCCGACGCTGGAGGATTTAAGGTTGATGACCTGGTTTGGCTGTACAACCCCAAACGTCGTCGTGGACTATCACCAAAGTTGCGGAACTCGTGGGAAGGCCCGTATAAAATCGTGAAAAGGATAAACGACCTTGTGTACCGAATCCATAAGCCACCCCGAGGGAAACCAAGGGTCGTCCATTTCAACAGGTTGGCCCCTTACGCCGGAAACCATGACCAAGTTCGCACCCTCAAGCCACCGGAGGATGATATGACGTTCGAGAAGTTTATGTCAAACGGGCAGAAAGTTCTACATGGGGTTACTAGAGAGGAGTCACGAGACCTTTTCGAGGTGCCTGCTGACTACGCACTAGCGCACTGTGTGGCAGAAGATCTTCGAATGTCCAGGGGCATCGCCGTAGTGTTCTCCAAGAAATTTGGTCAGCTCCAAACACTGCGGGAGCAGAATCCAGAAGTTCCACACTTTCTTTCCCGAAACGAAACATTCTGCAAAAATGCCACAAAACTAAAGCAAAAAATGTGAAATTGCACCGAGTCAATGACACATAATTTACCTATTGACAGGCACAGAGCCTACTTGGTAATTTTAGTTTCCTACTGGATTTTCTGAAGGAAGATGTCATGTTATAATTTATTATATTACTTTGGTGTGAAATGTTCTTACCGAATCTCCCACGTCCTTGAATTACTACCTGGAAATATCTCCTTGAGCATGACTTAAAAAAAAAAATCATGCTATCGGAAATATTTCCGATAGTAATTCAAGCCCTAGATTACTAGTGAATATTTCCTGAAAATTACTTTCCTTCATTAAATGCGGATTTTGTTGCGCCCAATAATGTAAAATGTTAAACATTCCATTGTTCGTGAATTTGGACTATTCCGAAAACAATATCGAAGGAACAAAGTCAGGATTAGCAGTATTATTCAGAAGTAACCAATCACAATTAACTAATCTTCGATTTCCATTATTTTCTTACAATTGCTGGTGCACTTGGTACTAAAACTACCTGTACCTATGCTTTTTCAAAATCGTCCATGCTGACTCATAACTCATTTGTAACTCAAGGCTAATTTCCCTAGTAGAAGCGGTAGGATTCACTTCTACAAATACTAAAACATTGATTTCTGTCACCTCATCAATGGTAAAAGTTTCATGGTTGGCAGTTTCTTGTCTGAGTGGTTTCTCCACAATTGCGAAATATTGGACGATGTCTTTTGGGATACCCTTAAGCTAAGATGTCTAAAAACCATGGTGTATTCACTTATACCTGTAAAATATTGGGACCTCAGATCAATAAATAACTTTATTGATCTGAGATTGGGACAAACTGGGGGATACCAGCCCACTTGATAAAGGGAGTTATCTAGAGTTTCAGATGGCGCCTCGCCTTTAAGGTTATGTCAATTCGTTGTGAAATATTTTGAGGTTGATCGATCGATGTAACATATTTTAGAACAAACTATTCCATGTACTTATGTCAGTGTTATATAGAATTTTTGAGAGGTGTTCCGAAATAATTCTAATTATGAACCGTACCAATTTATTTTGTATGGTTAATTTCCTATTGATACGAGTTGGTACTTATGTATTTCTGTCCCTGTTTGCTCATGATAAAAATCTTATGATGGAGCGGATAATGATTTTATGATGGGCTGTATATTACATACAATTACTCAATTTAGCTTTCAAACCAATAAAATTACGGGAGATGCAATCTCTTTCGCTTTCTGAAAAATCTATATTCTAGTCTGAAGGAAGTGTTCTGCGACATATCTAAAGCTTTTGACTGTTACGTAAGCTTCATCTCTACAGCTTCAGAGGACGAAGCTTCAATTGGTTCGAATCCTATCTGAGTGAAAGAACCTCTCAGCTTTTGGACAAATTAAGAGTTGTTCACTATTTTGGCAGACAACATGACTATCTCATCGCAAGAAGTCAAAATACCTTCATATAGCGGAGCAAAAATAGCTTAAAATCATGCATTATTTTGGAATCCTGCAGGACTCCATGGATTTTCCTAAAACCCTCTGATATTACTTAGAAATAGCTTGCAGAAAAAAGTTATAAACTTATATTCGTGCGCTGCTTGTTTATTAATTGTTTAAACAATAAAAAACAATTTTTTTAGGCAAATTTTACCTAAATTGATGCTATAGGGGTTTATGATGTCGCTGAACCAGGATATGACATTGAAAAAACGATAGTGTGGCCAGTCGTAAAGGTAGATTTCATGAATATAATTCACCGCTACCTATTTTTTATTTATGTGTACATCTCGGAGAAAAAATTTTCTGGTAAAAGTTGTGGAGCTAATGAAGCTCTATCAAATGACTTATAGTTTGCCGATATCGGGTATGGAAATGAATTATTGCGAATTTTTTTAAATATTTCAACAGCTGCCATTTTGAGACTATCGGACCATTTTCGAAATTAGCCGAGGTATTCATGAGAAGTATTTTTGTTTCATTCGGTCGAAAAATGTGGCTTCCACTCAACAAATTTCGTTATATCCCACATACAAGTTTCAATATCACATTTTAAACTAGAGTTTTTGAAGTATGGCCTCAAAATTCAACTTTGTAATTTTTTTAAATTATTCAATATTTTGAGCTCTGTATTTTTCGAAATTATTTTATTTTATTTTCAAATTGGCCTTTTTTCATTTGTTATTTTGAGAGTAATCTGTGAAAATTTCAGATGTTTATCTTGAAAATAAAAAAAAATAAGATTTTAGACAGAATTCTGCTCTGACGTAATTTCATTTACGTATCCCATACATATTTTTTCACTTTTAAAAACATGACATTTTTGTCAAAATTTTATTATTAATTCAATTTTTTTAATAAAATCAATCAAACCTTGAAGTACAGATTACAAGCTTCAGAAAGTACTATTGAAAAATCTTGATATCACATTTTGAACTAGAGTTTTTGGTTTTTGCAGCATGTCCGAAAAATTAATTCATTAATTTTTTGAAATTATTCAATATTTTGACGACTATATTCTTTGAAATAAAATTTTATGATTCTTTTTCATTTGCACACCTTCTCAAATGTCATTTTGGGACTAAACTGTACAAATTTCAGATGTTTATCTTGAACATATAAGGAATGACATATCTTTAATTGATTTTACAGAAAATTCTACTTTGACGTAACTTCATATATGTACTATTCCTATTCATTTTTTAACATTTGAAAACAAGACATCTTATCAGCTACTTTTTCCTTCTTTCATTTGAATTTTTGTTAGCTTAATTTTATCAATTAGATCAAAAGTTTTAACAAATTAAGTGAAGCGCGCTCGTGGCTACGTGCTTCTCAAGAGATGCGCTTCAGTGTCGCTACCTCAAGTTTTCGTACGTTAGAAAAAAAAATCTGCACCCCACAGTTTTCATTTAAAAAAATTATTTATATACCTTTTATATAAAATCTTCCATTCTTTTGAATGGCAGTATCAGTTTTTTTTTTAATTCATATATTTTTCAAGATATTCAATGAACAATGTAATTTTGCAACTTATTTGTTAAATAATAAATTAAGCACACACTTTACGGTTGGTACCTTTTTATATGTTGTTCCTTACATCATCAATAATGAACAGTAAAAAGTTCCCATAGTCCCCTAACTTTCTGACGCTAAAATCTAATATTACTCCACTCCAGAGTAAAAAAAGAGTGAAAAAAGAGTAAAAAAAAGTAAAAAAAAAGTAAAAAAAGTAAAAAAAGAGAGAAAAAGAGTAAAAAAGAGTGAAAAAAGAGTAAAAAAAAAGTAAAAAAGAGTAAAAAGAGTAAAAAAAGAGTAAAAACAGAGTAAAAAAGAGTAAAAAAAGAGTAAAAAAAGAGTAAAAAAAGAGTAAAAAAAGAGTAAAAAAAGAGTAAAAAAAGAGTAAAAAAAGAGTAAAAAAAGAGTAAAAAAAGAGTAAAAAAAGAGTAAAAAAAGAGTAAAAAAAGAGTAAAAAAAGAGTAAAAAAAAGAGTAAAAAAAGAGTAAAAAAAGAGTAAAAAAAGAGTAAAAAAAGAGTAAAAAAAAAGAGTAAAAAAGAGTAAAAAAAGAGTAAAAAAAAACTAGTAAAATGACTCGTATATGTATAAATTAATTTGAATCTTCTCTAAACTACCTTTTTCCCATTGTAATAATTTTTTTCAACTTGTGATTGTAATGTATCTAGTAACTAGCAAGCCAAATAATTTTATTATTACTTTTATATTTATTTTTAATATTATATATATTTTGTATAAAAATTTTCCCATGAGATGACAATCTGCTGACTGAAAGTATTGGAAAATTCTAAATATAGTGGATATTTTCTTCCAAAGAGACATGGGACCCTCTGTGACGGTTCGGAATTCACTAGCCAAAATCAAGATATCTTCATAGAATGAAAAGTCCACGCTTACTTGTGAAATTCATGTGTTTATTAAAAAGTGATAATTATCCTAATCATAGTCATTAGCCTTATCGATCTTGGGAGTGGACCTTGTTCTTCAGAACAACTGCTTGGTTTAGATCGCCCTCCTCCGATTATCTCATGCGGGTCTACTTACTGAAAAATAAAATAGAAGCTGGTGATTTCTCCCCTCACCTTTATTAGTAGGGCTCACCTTTTCGAGAGAAGTCATTCTAAGATGCCTAGACTGTCGTAGACCAGGATTCATCGATTTCTCAACTTCATCAACAGATTTTATGATATCTACAATGAACTCTCTGATTTTGTTCATATCAGAAGGTTGTTAGAAAGGTAATAGTCCGGCAGAGATGGGCAGTGAATGGCTTGGTAATAGTTTGTATCGGAAAGTTTAATGGAACAATGTCATCGGGGACATTTTCCAACCCCCTCAATTTTCAAGTTAATTCATCATCTAGAGACATCAGTCCACTCTCCTACCTTTTCTCATTCCTTCGTGGAAGTTTCCATGATCCCAAAAAGGATATTTGAGAAGGAATCACTTTAAAAAATCCCCAAGTAGACTTCAAGAAAAATCTGATTTTTGACAGACAGATGTAAACATTGTAGTAGACAATGGAAGTTTCGAGGATTTCATCTCATTTTCACGCCAACTGTTCTGAGCGGCTTTGTAAACGATCAATTCACAATGTTTTGCATGAAGTAATGTTGACAGAAAAAGAAAATTTCATAGGTTTGAAGTTTGACATTTTGCGTGACACAAACAACAAACATTCCTTAACCGCGCCATCTACTAATGAAGTTCTAAGCAGAATTTAACGTTTTTCATTTGTTGTCCCCCAAAATTTTTAAACAAAATCGAATCAGTGAATACACCAGGGTTTTTAGGCATCTTACCTTCAGCATACAAAGTTGCTGTGTTCTCCGAATTTTTCTTGCATTCGCCATAAATTAATAGCATGTCCTCTTTTTCATGTCTTGTATTCATGTTTGTTGAAAAATGTAATGACAGTGGCAGTGTGCTTTAAGTCATTAAATTTAACAACAAACATGTATACAAGAGATGAAAAAGTGGACATAGTATACGAGGTTATTAGGTTATTGAGGTATGTACACTAATTTCCATTAGACTTCTGTGATGAGAATGGAAATAAATTGAGTGAGCACTATTCGTTTCCAAAATTGAGTAGACCTACCTGGAAATGTTTGGGAAATGGAAAAATGTGTGAAAAAAGTGAAGGTGCCTTCGAAATGTTTGACTTATTTGAAAATTGATTCATTCGCAAAATAATTATATGTACTTTTCGTTTTGATTGTAAAATTGAAGTTATGAATCCCTATAGAATTAAAAAAGGTAGAAATATACAGGGTGTTTAATTTGAAATTAGCAAGTGGGGGGAGAGTATGAAGTGTTGAGAAAAATTCAATTCTTGCATTCAACACCCCTGCCAAGTTTTGATCTCATACCCTCGGAACTCTGGAATAAGTTGACACCCGGTATACTATAGCGCTTCCTTTTCTTTTGGTGTTTGATTTAACGAATAATTTTTTCATAGTATTTTCATTTTTTAAAACTTTCTGAAATTAAAAACTTGAAATGTATGGATTTTATGAATTTCTCATAGTTACTTTTTGTTTTTTTTTGTGTAGAATATTTTATATTATATATATATATATATATATATATATATATATATATATATATATATATATATATATATATATATATACAAATATATATATGTACAGTGTGACCCATTTAAAATGGAACCACCCCTGTAAAATACGCATTTTTCAGTCATTCTCAAAAATTTGTTTTTGAAAATTAAACATCAAAAATTGTATCTTGACGCAAATTTTCATAACTTTAGTTTCATTTCCAAGGCACTCTATGGTTTTTTTCTTCGTTAAAAACGGCAAAAGTTTATTAGGCAATTTTTTTTTTGAAATTTTACTACACCACTGGATTTGTAGTCGTTATAAATGGAAACCATGGAACTTTCATAAAAACATATTGGTTAACAACGAAGTTACAACAACTTTAATTTTGGAAACAAAGTATTTGATATTAATTTTCATTTAGATTATAGACATATTTAAAATCTGGCAACACTGCCGATACAAAGTAGAACACCAGTGAATTTGTACAGCGAAAATACGAAGTCAATAGCTCATTCCGTTCTACAGTTATAACTCCTGAAAGTATGGTAATGTGAGCGATTTCTGGTGGAAGCGATTTTGTAAAAAAATCTAACTACGCCACTGGATTTGTGAATGATATTCCCTCAAAATCATTTATTTCAGTTTAGGTTTAAGTGTATTCGAAAATAACAGAAAATTATAAATTCATCTTCAAGTTATGCAGTTTCCAATAGCCGATAAAAACGAAATGAACCGAATCAAGTTTTAAAGTATAAATTTTTTTTATTCGATAATAAAACAGAAAGCAGGACAAAAAAATGTTCCTTTTTTATTCTGCAAAACTCAACTGAAATAAGCTTTTAGAGAAGGTATCAATAATTTGAGGAAATCTGAACTAATACATTGGGCATAGGTATTGTACTAAATCAATAGTAGGCTGTGATTTAGTACACCACAAATCGCTCACATTACCATACTTTCAGTAGTTATAACTGTTGAACGGAATGAGCTATTGACTTCGGATTTTCGCTGTACAAATTCACTTGTGCTCTACTTTGTATCGGCAGTGTTGCCAGATTTCAAATATGTCTGCAATCTGAATAAAAATTATAATCAAGTACTTTGTTTCCAAAATTAAAGTTGTTGTAACTTCGTTGTTAACCAATATTTTTTTATGAAATTCTGATGGTGTTCATTTATAACGACTACAAATCAAGTTGTGTAGTCAAATTTGGAAAAAAAACATGCCTAATAAACTTTTGCCGTTTTTGACAAAGAAAAAAAACTATAGAGTGCCTTGGAAATGAAACGAAAGTTATGAAAATTTGTGTCAGGATACAGTTTTTGATGCTCAATATTAGAAAAAAATATTTTTGATATTGACTGAAAAATGCGTATTCTACAGGGGTGGTTCCATTTTAAATGGGTCACACTGTATATATATATATATATATTTTACAATTTCTCGTAATAAAGGTCTGAATCAGTCAATTCATATAATTTCTTTTAACGACGTTCCGACATGGTATTTGTCATCATCAGGATAAAACACTAAAATTAAAAATATGGAGTTTGAGACATATTTAAGTTGACACAATATTAAAATGTATGCACTAAAATAATTATTTAAAAACATATGGTTCGAAATATAACTCGTTATTTAACACAATATAAAAATACCTGTAATATATATGAGTATTCACTTACAAATCATTTTATTTGAATTTCTGCGTTCGCATTGTACGAACGTTATTGTAGGTGTGTGACTTCGAAGTCGAAGTTATCGGGAATGGTTTGTTAATTTTTCTTGCATTTTTACCCTCTTCATAAGTACACTTGGGAATTTGTGGAATTTGTCCGCAATATAACAGTTCCACAAAATCATATAATATACTCTCTGGATATAGTTTCTTCATATACAAATATAGATACAAAATTAGCGATATATATCATAAGAGAAAAATGGCATGAAATACAAAGTCACACAACAATAACCTTAGAAGAGTTTTTGAAAGGAATTGAACTATGTTTAACCTCAACATACTTTCAATATGAAAATAAATACTACTCACAAACATTCGGAATCACAATGGCATCTCCAATTGCTGCAACAGTAGCAAATCTGGTTATGGAGTATGTTGAAGAAAAGATCATCAAATCACTAACATTCAAACCAATATTCTTCAAACGATATGTAGACGATCGTTTAACCTGTATTCCTACTGACAAAGTTGATGAAATTCTAGAGAAATTTAAAAAATATCATACTAGATTGAAATTTACAATAGAAAAAGAAATAGAAAAACCAATAAACTTTCTCGACACAACAATAATACACGACAATACTGGGAAAATTTTCACAAACTGGTTTATTAAACCAAATGCATCAAATCGTTACACAAACTATTTGTCAAACGCACCCCTCAGTTACAAAAAAAAGTTATTCAAAATTTAATTGACAGAGCTATTAAGCTTGCTCACCCAAAATTCAGGAAAAGTAGTATAGAAATAATCAAGAATATTTTGAAAGAAAATAATTACCCCAGTCACTTTGCAGAAAAAACAATAAAAAAACGAATAATGCGATCTACAATAAAAATTATAATAAAGAAAAGAAACAACAACATACATACCTTCACCATACATAGACAAACTATCGAATAAAATTAATAAAACAATGGAAAAACACAACATAACTATATCACACCGACTGCAAAATACGAACAAAACCATTTATTCAAAATTAAAACCAGAAATACCAAAAAACAAACAAACTCATACAGTATATACCTATATAGGTCAAACAAAACAATATTTGCAGAAACGAGTACAAGCCCACAAGTACTCAAAAACTGACATCCAAACACGAAAAAGGAAATCAACATAAGTTTGACACTAACAACGTTGAAATTTTGACCAAAGAAAGGAATCCAAGAGTAAAAACATTCCTTGAAATGATACATATTAAAAGAGACCCCAAAAGCATTAACAATAGAAATGATACCAAAAACTTAAGCCAGATTTATAACAACCTTTTTTAACTTTGTTTATACTAATAATAATGAAAACTGATCTTTACATGTTGCCAAAAAAATACAGTCTGGCTATATACTAGAACTCAATATAAACAAACCGGTGTACTTATGAAGAGGGTAAAAATGCACAAAAGATAAACAAACCATTCCCGATAACTTCGAAGTCACACACCTACAATAACGTTCGTACGATGCGAACGCAGAAATTCAAATAACATAATTTGTAAGTGAATATATCAGAGATATTTTTATATTGTGTTAAATAACGAGTTATATTTCGAACTATATGTTTTAAAAAAATTATTTCAGTGCATACATTTCAATATTGTGTTAAGTTAAATTTGTCTCAAACTCCATATTTTTAATTTTAGTGTTTTAACCTGAAGATGGCAAATACCATGTCAAACGTATAAAGAAATTATATATATATATATATATATATATATATATATATATATATATATATATATGCGCCATCGTTTTTTTATATCTGTACTATGCTTCTTCCACAAATACGGTATAAATGAAAATTCAAAGTATGGAGATGACGGCTTTTTACTTCTTGTAATACCACAAGTGCTCAAATATTTTCCGTTTTTTTCTTGAGATCATGAGCATTTGTATAATTTTCCTAAAATACTCTTGACCGTGACGAAGAAAAAATATCAGTGTAGTTAATCGATAATACAATTCACACTAGAATTGTGAATACGATTGAAAAACGAGCTTGTTATTTTGATCCAGATTGACTGGAACCGAAATTTCAAAGGAGGAAATTGTAATTACATTCCTGGTCGAACAGTTCAATCATATTTTTTTTCGATGCCATAGTAATCTTGGATTCGGAATAATTGCTTTCGATTGGCTACAAAAAAATTATTTGAAGGAGCTCGGGAAATCAATTTCCGAATATGGCAATGTCTAAGCAAGGTTAACAATTTTTCATTTTTACATTGCATTTTCCTTGAAAATTTGTAAAAAGATTCAATTTTGATATTGCAGAAAGTAAATTCGTTTAGTGCATACATTTGAGTTAAATATGTCTCAAACTCCATATTTTTATTTTAGTGTTTTAACCTGATGATGACAAATACCATGTCGAAACGTCGTTGAAAAAATTTTTATGAATTGACTGAATCATACCTTTATTCCGAGAAATTGTAGAAAATATATATGTGGTCAAGAAACTAAAGAATATATATGTATATATGGAAAAATGTGTTAGAACTTCCCGGAACCCGTAATCCGCCCCTGCCTAATTACACCACATTAATCAGACACATTGTTCCACATATCCTAAGTGAGCCATGAGCCTGTGCAAAGCCGGCTCGATCTCTCTTCCTTATAAATACTTCTCTTCATCGGCCGGCCTTCACAAACGTGTAGAAGTTCAAGGTGTCTTCAAGAGGAAGAACCGAGAAGAAACTGTGTTAATGTAAACGGTGCATCGCACAAGAACTCTTAAAAAACGCCAAGCTCCTCCGGATCAGTGACTGCCATGGATAACAGACTCGTTTTCGTTGTTTCGTTGTTTTTCTGCTGCACAGTAGGCGGTGTAAACTTGGGAAAAGTCGAAGGCGCCACTACGCCTTCTGCGATTGCTGAAAAAGTTGAAAACGCGACAAGGGTGGCTGCGACGGATTTTTCGAACAGAAAAGGACGAGCACCGAATTTCGTTTATGCCGAGTTGGTTTCTTGTGCGGTACGGTATGATACAGCGTGTCTGGTCGATGTTGCCGGGGACTATTTGGATGTTAAGAGGCAGGAGCTTTTGGGTAAGTTGTTAAAATCCATTTCAAGTGTTATAATTTTGAAAAGGGGTTCGAGAAATAAATATTATTTAAAATAAATATCATTTTAGAAACAGATCTAACGAAGACTGAGTTAAAAAAATTACCGAATAAATGCTTTTGAAGTGTACTTTGTTTGGAAATATTCAGTTTATAGTAACATTCATTCATTTATTAATTGATACATTTTTCTGATTCAATTTTTGTCATTTTTGGTAATTATCCAATAGTAGTATTCTTATCCATTAAATCAGTAGGTGCTGTTTGACTAAATATTTAAAAAAGTATTTACATAGAGAAAAAAATTATTAAATGGTTATATTTCAAATCAAAAGGTAAAATAGCTACATGTGGCATTTTGTATTCAATTCAGCTATTATTTATCCAAATGTTTTTCAAATATATATTAGTTTTCAATGTCTCCCGAAGTTTGCAGCGGAAATAATAGGTTTACACCATAGTGAAATTTAGATTTTTGCTTGATTTTATGCATAACAATCGTGCACGTTTTGAAAAAATGATTAAAAATACATATAATGATGGCATCGAGTTGCGCGGTGACATTTTCATAATTTTTTTGAAGTAATTTACTGATCTTCGTCGTCCTGAGGTGGGCAAATTATCACTCATGAACACACCACGAAAATGTGGAATTTTCAATTGTTTGGCATAATGTGTCAGATCGATATCTGTGTTTGGCGCCGACTTAAAATTAGTTACTTACGTTAGTTTAGGAGCTTAGTTATTAATACTAGAAGGTTAATTTTATTTTTTGCTTTTCAGTTCCATTTTTCGTCGGTTTAATTTTTTGTTAAAAAGTTTTTTTTTTTTTTTGCTGAAATTCTAATTCACCATTTAATTTTTGATTACTTCCAAAATACTTACTTGCCCACCTTACTTTTAATTAAATTTATTTAATTTTTTTTTATATAATAAAAATTATTTTTTTAGTTCTTGATTAGTTTATTTCTTCACTTTGTATATATTTCCATCCTTTCATAGAATGTAATTATTGTGACGGATGTAGAATAACAAAAATAATGACAATAGCAATCTGTCAATGTCAACTACATATGTGTGCCAATGTTCACAAGTGAAAAATCAATCATCCCCTATTTTACTACCCATAGGGGTGGATTATTTCATCCCAAATTCAAATATGATCAACTATGAGGTATACACTATCTAATAAAAAAAGATTCATCCCAATCGGACAACCCAGTACAAAGTAATGCCTGATAGAATCGGTTAACGAACCAAAATTCAGAGGGTGAACGATAAATATCCTCCATTTTGCTACCCTCAGGAAAATATTTTTCTTTTCAAATTCAAATGGGACCAACTTCGAAGTACACCCTATCCAATGAAAAAAGAATAATCGAAATTGAGAGAACCTCCTCCTTTTTGATTTCGTCGGTTAAAAAGTAATTGGATTCATCTGGATTTCTAGTATGTTCTTTATAACCCAAATTATATTTTTTTTACTTTTTCATTAATTTGATTACTGAATTGTCTCTGCCAAAGAGTTACTAAATACAATAAATGAAATCTCTGACTTAAGATAATGAGCCAATTAATGAGAACATATTTTATCTTAATTTCTGAATATGTTTATGCTCAGATACATTTCCATTTGCATATAATCTCTAAACTTTCGAAACACCTTTATAATCAATAATGCTAGATATTTCCGAAACCCAAAGAAAGATAAATTAGGCCAAGAAAGGTTTCTTGTGGAACCCCACAAGTAATTTCTTCAACAGGACTTATTCCTTGGCTATAATATACAAACTGTATCCGACTAAACAAATCATTTTATGCTCGTATATATAGTTTTCTAAGTTGTCCAACCTAAAAATACTTACTTTTGAAAGTGCGTATAAACATCATAAGAAGCCTTGCACAAATCAAGAAGTATGACCAAACTTGTTTCCTTTATGTAATCCCATAAAAATATCCAAAAATTTAAAATTCATATTGAAAACAATTCTGAAAATACAAAAGTTCACTAAGCTATTAACAAAAAAGCCTATAGACGATACTTACTTGGATTTCAATACCAATATCAAAATAAAAATTATGCAAATTGTTCAACTTTGAATTAGAGAAATATTAAAATCCAATGACGTTCTGCCTGTCAAAGTTCCTGTGAATAATAAATTATCATACCAGTATGTCATGGAGTACGTCAGGGTTCAATTTTAGGTTCATTACTTTTTATTATAAACGTGCACTTTTTTAACTGACGAAACCAAAAGGAGGAGGTTCTCTAGTGGACGCGTATATTTTTTTACAATGTTTTTTATGTATGATCACGCATAACTTTTTACTGAGGCGTCCTATTCCGATAATTCGTATACTTCGAAGTTGGTCCCATTTGAATTTAAAAAATGAAATCCACCCCTAAGGGTAGCAAAATGAAGGATATTGATCACTCACCCTCTGAAATTCTGGTCCGTTAACCGATTCTATCAGGCATAACTTTGTACTGGGACCTTCGATTTGGATGATTCTTCTTTTATCAGATAGGGTATACCTCATAGTTGATCATATTTGGATTTCAAAGGGAATTATCCACCCTTACGGGTAGAAAAATAGGGGATAATTGATTTTTCACTTGTGAACATTGGCACACATATGTAGTTGACAATGACAGATCGCTAATAGTGTCATTATCACAATCATTATATACTATGAGAGGATGGAATGATATACAAAGTGATGAAATAAACTAACCAGAACAACAAAATTTATTTATATTACAACAAATAGTAAAAGTAGATAATCATATTATTTAACTGGTAATAGTTGAAGTAAGGTGGGTAAGATTTTGGAAGTGATAAAAAAACAAGCAGTTAGTAATTAGTAGATTTCAGCCACAAAAAATTGAAAAATAAAAACTTTTTAACAAAAAATTAAACCGACGAAATACGGAACTGAAAAGTAAAAAATGAAATAAACCTTCTTAGTCGCAATAACTGAGCTCCTAAACTAATGTAAGTAACTAATTTTGAGTCGGCGCCAAACAAACAAGCAAATGAATTAGGTAAGGCGTAAAATGATGGCATCGAGTTGCGCGGTGACATTCTGATAATTTTTTTGAAGTAATTTAATGATCTTCGTTGATTGTTCGTTTGGCGCCGACTCAAAATTAGTTACTTACATTAGTTTAGGAGCTTAGTTATTGCGACTAAGAAGGTTTATTTTATTTTTTACTTTTCAGTTCCGTATTTCGTCGGTTAAATTTTTCGTTAAAAAGTTTTTCCAAAGCCATTTATACTATATGCAGATGAGTAATGAGCCTAAATAGTGCTATGAAAAATGTTGAAAATTGAGATGATTTGTGGTACCGAGTTATCCACTATAAATTACCACCCCTGATCATCGTTATTATTGCCTATAGAAAAAAAAAGTTGTATATAAAAGTTGTGTGGTTATGACTGAATTTTGATAAAATGCTATCAGAAATACAGTAGCGTGCAGATTTCAGAGGATATTTTTTTAATGGAATACGCTAAATATTATTGAATTTTTGGAATGACCTTTTTTTCATGATTTCAAAAATAAACCATATGTTACCTATATCTTACTTATACCGTTTTTGAGTTATTAACCGTCTAATAACTTAGTTAGACTAGTTGTTACTGTAAATACCTATCCTATGAAAGTTAACATTTTTATTTATTTATTTATTAATAATCCACAGGCAAACCCAATTTTACAGGTTGACATAAATAGTTAATATAACAAACTTAACCTAGTTATATCTAAATTAATAATAATGATTATAATATTAGCTGAAAAAAAAACACAGAAGATAAAAAAATTTCAAAGATACATAATGAATCATACCAAGATCAACTGACAAAGGTAAGAAGATAAAACAGATAAATGACAAAAATATAAGTGAAACAAGAAATAAAAAAATAAAAAAAAATTACAAACAGTTAATGAAACTAACCTTTAAGGTGAGTGGATATCAAGAACAAATTCAAATATACAAAATCAGACAACTTTCTGCATATCTTCTTTAATTTTAGTTTTATTGATGAAATATTAGAACCGAACAAGCCACTGTGACAACTATTATCATTCCCATACTTGACCATCCTGTTAAAAGGTGCATTTTGTGAATAATTAGTTTGGCAAAAAGTTGTGTGAAAAACTTTGGGGTTTCTGGTTTGCCTAACTGGAACATTCAAGTAAGCTATGAAAATGACAAATATATTATGTTTTTTTATAGACATTTCTTCAATGGAATAACAAAGATTTATTTAGGAAATTTAAATAACATGATAACTCATAAAAGATGTTCAATGTGTCCACCATTATTGTCAATGCATAATTGATCATGTCTTCTTATATTTATAAGTGCATTTCAAGTCGAATCATGTCTTTAATGTGTTGAATATTATTAATATTAAAAATGTCTTTTAGAACTCCCCAGAAAAATGAATCCATAGGGGTAAAGTCCGGACTGTTAGGTGGCCATTTAATCCTTTCATTATTTCCTATCCATATTGGGAATACATTATTCAAATGTTCTTAACGGGGTTGCCCCATCTTGAATCCAAATCATACTGGCAAGCATGGCTTCGGAAAATTCTGTAAAAGAATATTTTCTACTTCTGGCATAGGTATTTCTCGATAGATAACTACAGTTAATATATAATCATAAAATATAGGGCCAACAATTTAATTTCTAAAAATTCCGCACCAAACGCTAACATTTTTTTCACTGTTTTCTTTATTTGTTTTACCAATCTTTTTCTGAAAGTCCTTTTTTTACTACGACCTTAGATTTTTTCTGTTGAGAACTCCTGCCGTAGAAAAGAATGACTCATCAGTCCATAATATTTTTGTTAAATAATCGGGATATTCATTGAAATTTTGAATCATCTGTTGGCAAAATTCCTGTCTTTCCTCTTATGAGTCGAGTCTGTGTTAAAACTTGTACGGGTAACATTTTATATGGTTTGTAGTTGTTCTTTTTCAAAGTACGTTGGATTTTGGAAAAACTTTTACCTAATTAATCGGCTACATTTTTTAAACTACATTCAGAATTTTCTGAAAAATAATACAATGTTTCAAAAAAGTCTATTCGCGAATTACTATGGATAGGCTTCCTGATTTTCTTGAATTACACGCTTTTTCCTACAGAAACTGAAGGTATGATGGTAAATATTTTTGAATGTATTTTTTGACGGTGGATACAACATCCTATATGCACTTTTTGCTGCATATTCATTTTTGTTGTTTTGATATATAACAATTATATATTTGAACTTTGAATGTCACTAAAGAAACATAATATAGTTGTCATTTTCATAGCTTACTTTAAACTTGTTAACTTTCATAGGATAGGTATTCACAGTAGGTAACAACTAGTCTAAGTTATTCGACTCAAAAACGGTATAAGATAGGGGTAACATATGGTATATTTTTGAAATCAGGAAAAAAAGATCATTCCAAACATTCAATAATATACAGGGTATCCAATTAAACAATTTTTTTTATCCCCTGAAATCCGCACGCTTTTGTATTTTTAACAGCATTTTAACAAAATTCAGTCATAACCACAAAACTTTTACATTTAACTTTTTTTTCTTTAGGTAGTAATAACGATGATAAGGGGTGGTTAATTTATAGCGAATAACCCGGTACAATCAATGCCAACAATCTCGAATTTCAGAGGGATAAAACACAACATCTCAAGACTTCCAGCAATAACCAGATTTCCAAAGGAAATTCGGTCATATAATTAGGAGTGATCTTGGATGATAGATTGAACCGATTGGTCCATATTAACCAAATAGGCTCGAAAATATCTAGCTGAATTTTTCTTCTTCGACGCCTCAAAAAAGTACATTCTCACCTAACGTAAAACTACAGAAGATATATTCGAGATTAGTCTCAGATGAAGGCTATAACGATCACTGCAAACCCTTACTCGTAAAATTTGGAATAATGTCACTACCGTGTCTGTTCATATACAACAACAGTAAATTGGCAGGCATAAGAACAACTTCACAACAATATCCATATTTATAATACTCGTACATCCAGTAACTTTAAAATAAAGTTTTATCGAATTGAAAAACAATTCAGCTTCCTTAGGCCACTACAATAAAATTCCCTACGAAATAAGGAAACCGCTAATACACAACTCCAATCGGAAATTGAGGTCGTTCCTTCTCGAATACTCTTTCTATTCAGTAAACCAATTCGCTACTTCTGCAATGCATTTATAAAGCAGTATTCATGAGATTTTGTTTTGAATATTTTTCCTACTTATTACTGTTTTACATTTTACTGTGTTGAAATGTATTTTGTGTTATAGCATTATTTTACTCACTGAGTATATATGACCTGCTACAAATGTATTTCTGTTTGGATATGCTTTTTTCATTTTATCATGAACAATGCATGTTTCAAACTATTTTGAATAATTTCTCAATAGAATGGGAGAAACTTCCGCGTTTCGTTTCGTACAGCTAGGGTTTTCCTGTAAACCCCAGGAAAATTTAAGATTGACTTTTTCTGGGGGAGGGTTATTTTTGACGCATATATCCAACAATACCCCCAAAACCATCTTGTACAGAATTATAAAAAAAGTTTGAGATTCTTATCAATAGTTATTCTAAACAATTCTTCAGATTAGATTTAGATTTGTTGTTTGGGCCTACATTTTTTCCAAGTTCCTATAACATTTGCTCCCACCAAAATTTTCAGATAAAATTGAGTTCTTCATCTATTTGGGAATATGTGAGCCAGTACGTTATATGACTATGCCCATTCCAACTTGCTACTTCGCATGTAGAAAAATGGACAGATAGATAGCCAAACGGATCATTGAAGGTTTATTCTCCTTTTTGAGGTACGTTTCCCTCTATAGAAGAGCTTTATCAAATAGTTGCTCGCAATACTATAGATTCGTAAAATTCATTCGATAGACTGAAACAGAAATTTCGAAAGGAGATAAGCACACCAAGTTAGGTGATTGAACTGATCCCCAGAGCTGATTTTAGACCGGTGGTGGAAGCTGGTTCGGTTTTGGCCGAGTTCAAGTTCATCTCCAACTCTTGGCTTTGGCTTCCGCTGAAATTTGGTAGCTCTGATTTTTTTGACAGTTCCAACAGCCAATTAAATTTTGTTCTTTTTTTGTCATGTCACACAAATCACCCAATCATATCAACATTCAACTGACAACACTCCGGGTAGTTTTCATTCAATATGTCACCAAGACTTCAATCATTATGACGCCAAGACTTTGTCAGCTTCGTGCAAACTTTTACAAGAGAAGTTCTATAATGGCTACAAGATTATGATTGGCCCGATTTTGTTGCGAGTAATTTTTTTGTCCCTCGGACATTGACAGATAACTCATAATTATATGTCAATCGAAAGCACGTTGACTTTGGTAACCAAGTAAACGTGCTTTCGATTGACATGAAATTATTAGCTATGAATTCCCTAGGACATTGATCAGATTATTTTAAAAAATAATGTCAAAAAAGGAATCCAAATATTAAAACCAACAGACTATTCGTAAGAACAAATCGTCACTGTAAAGCCGAAAATGACCACTGGTATGATAATATGCCCATTGGAAGAAATATGATTCAACAAAACTGGACAAAATCGTCTGCCAAAGCAATTTGCTTGAATACCAAGGAAAAAATAACTACTAATCACTCCAATAGATCGACCACGGTCAGTCGATTGGCCCAAAATGGTGTTCAAGAGCAAGGGCTCATAAAAATAACGGGTCATATCAATGCCAACTCCATAAAACCTTACCTAAATATTGACCAAGAACTTCATAATCAAATTATTAACAGCATACGTCAGTCATAGAAACGAACACGTGTGGATCTTCATTTAACTTTTCTAATTGTTCTTTTGTTAATTGCACCTCTAAATGAGTTTTGGTCTGTATATTTTCTATAATTAGCAAAAAAAATATATCCCCTCGAATATTTATAGTTGCTCAAAAATTTTATAATAAGCTTGTTGCTTATAGGCAACATATCTATTTCCAAGCAACAGGCTTTCAAAATCTGTTTTTTAACAATCATCAATGTACTTTGGGTTATTACTACTGAAAATAATGAAAGAAAGAAAGAAATAATTTTATTCATCTATGAGACTTATACATTGCATATGATAAAATATACAGTGTACAAATCTATAGTCCATTATAAAGAAAACATAAAACACACTAGAAGAAACAAACATATAGAGAAATATAAAATAAATAAATTATACTGTTGTATATACGACAGATTTTGTACTAGTGAAATGATTAAAAATTAAGGAATTCCTGTATACTGAAAAAAGTACAATTAAAAATGATTGGACCTTTTTTCTAAAGCTATTTATGGTGTTAGGATGTGTAGCCACCTCTATATCCACTGTGTTATTGAACTTGTTGAAGCACTTGATTCCAATATGTTTTGATGAAGGTTGACCTATCTCTAGGCGTAAAAATGGCTGACGAATATTTGTTTTATTTCTTGTATTATACGGATGTATATCTTCATTCTTCTTAAGAGAATGCTCATTCTGTTTAGTGTATTTTGTGATTGGTAGATAGAAAGACTAGGTAATGTTAGTATCTTTGTTTGTTTGTAATACAGCGACATCTCCTGGATGATATTATAGTTGACAAGGAATGTACCACAAAAAATTCGTAAACTTATCTAAGCGTCTCGGCAAATAATAATAGTCAAGAATTTCTCCGGACAACCCATGCCATTCAAATTAATAACAAAGTACTCATGTTTACAAAAAAACCATCGGTGGATGATTAGCATCGACAATCAAATTAACCTTTTCCATTGTTAAACTCCATATTGTTGACATAAGATATTCATTCATAGAAATACAGTTTTTTCATACGGTACAACTCGTCAATATCATCCACATGGTGTTAATTTGATTAACGATATTATTTACTTTGAGTATTATCTACGCTCCAGCAACGATTAGTATGATTACAGTGTGAAATGTTAACGGAAGACATGAGAGTGATATTTAAACGGAAAATACCGAGTATGATTTCTTTTGAGGATACAAACACGATGTGGATTCATCCACGACTGAAAGGTGAACTTAGTCACAATCTTCCATTATTCGAAATGTCATACCTCGGAAGATATTCATGTTGATGAAATGTAGAGAATGAATAAAACCAAGAATTGACGAGATAACTTCCAAGATTTTCAATTACTATTACATCTACAGCAGTGCTAGAGCTATAATAAAATATTCCTATATAGTTAGGTGTTTAATAGATTTCAGTGTTTCCTTCAATTCTCTGAGCTTCGAGAACAACTATTCATGAGCAAATATTTCAAACATTTTTCGTCTTAAATTTGAAGATAATACTAAAATCAGGCGTACCTCAAGGATCAATTCTTGTACCTTCTTATTTTCAATATACTCGTCTATTTTGAAAATTGTCCAAACATGCGCGGTTGGTACCCAACTTATCTTAGTTTTTCCCCAGATAATGCTCGCACTCTGATCGATAATGATTTTAATGCCTTTGTGAGAGCTGCCACAGAACATTGTCTATTTATCAATCCCATTAAATCAAAATGTATATTGTGTGATAGCAAACTAAATTGTCGAATAATAATAATGGTAAAGGAAGTAAGAAATCTACGGTAATTATGGATCCTGAATTGAGATTTGAAAAACGTCTAGATAAAGTACAATATAGCGGTCTGAAAATAATTTACGGCAATCGTTATGATACCGATATCTATCCATGTTATATGGAACACTAGTTTTATTTGTAAAAGTACAAAAAATACATACATCGCTTCTTTGTTCAATTAATAGACCAATCAATAGATATTTTTTCGTGACAAAAATACTACCAGAAAACCGACTGTGTCATCATACGGAAGTTATATTCTGTTATGTTTCCTACTCGCAACTAGCATTGCTTAATTTGTTATAAACATGTAAATGCAAATAATCTTTTATTTTTTGCTTGTAACATGTAAACGAATGAAGAGATCTAGATGTTATCAATGGAAAAATTGTAGAGAATCAAAATGCAACGGAAATGAGCCCTACCACAACTCGATCGGATTATTAGTAACGTGAAAAAAACGGAAAAACCGGAAAAAATCCTCGTTTTTTTTAAATTCATAGTACCGCTATTTTTTTAGTTTTAAAGCATGCTCTCCACAATATAGTAGTGATTGATATGCACTTTATGTGTGGAAAACTCAGTTTATTAGTTTTGGTATAATTGCAATTTGATATTTCTAATGCACTTTTTTGAGGCAGACCTGGTGCGTCATAGGTGGTCCGATTTCATTTTTTCTAAAAGATTTTGAGGGTTAAAGTATAGTATTACAAAACGACTATTCTCATTTTGCGTTAAAATGCTGCGAAATTGGTGAGAAATACTCGCAAACATGATCGAAAACGGGCGAGTGCATGAAAGCGGCTGAAGGTGGGGGTAGATCAGCAGATTCATAAGGGGCGCAGCGCGCTTGTATTACTATATATATGCTTCCCCGCGTCTGCTGCTCTACCCCCCACTACTCAGCCGCTTTCACGCACTCGTCCATTTTCGGTCATGTTTGCAAGTATTTTTCACCTATTTTGCAGCATTTTAACGCAAAATGAGAATACAGGTTTTGTAGTACTAAACTTCTACCTACGAAATCTTTTTGAAAAATTGGAATCGAACCACCTATAACGCATCCAGGTCTGCTGCAATAAAGTGCATTAAAAAATTCAGATTGCAATTATGCCGAAACTAATGATCCGACACATAAAGTACATATTAATCACTACTATGTCGTGGAAAGCCTGCATAACAGCTTAAAAAGTGGCGTTGGTGCCTCTACAACTCGTCCATTGAGAGTATCAAAAAGGCTCCATTAGTTTTCAAGTTACAAGTCAAAACGATAAAAAATAAAAAAATTGCTTTTAAATCTTTATAACAAATTAAGCAATTACAGTTGCGAGTAGGAATCATAACAGGATATAACTACGAACCATCTTCCGTATGACGGCATAGTCGGTTTTCTGGTAGTATTTCGGTCACAGAATCAATAGATTCGAAAATCTCTATTGATTGGCCTATAACTGTACCAAATGCCGTCAAAGAATCTCCTATGGATAATTGACGAATTACAAAAAATACCACTCTGTCATTCATAATCTTTGACCCTGAAAATCCCGACATACCAATTTTGAATCGAATCGGACCATAAACCTAAATATCGTCCGCCATCTTGGAGCGCCATCTTGTTTTTTTCTATAACAAAAATTCCATGGGCCGCCATTTCAATTTCATAAATTTTTACAAAAAATGTATAATCTCTGACTCTGAAAACCCCCTCATACAAATTTTGAATAGAATCGGACCATAATCACAAAACTCCTCCGCCCTTTTGGAGCCGCAATCTCGAATTTATAAATTTTGACAAAAATATCATAATCTCCGACCTCGAAAACCCCCACATACCAATTTTGAATCGAATCGTACCATAATCACAAAACTTATCCGCCATCTTGAAGGCGCCATTTTGTTTTTTTCTCCAACAAAAACTTCATAATGCATTGTTACCGGAATTATGAACACCTGCAAAATTTCACCTCAATCGGATGTCGGCAAGTGCTCCAAAAATGGATTACAAATTTTTATTATCATAAATTAAGCGAATAATTGAAGCAATGGTCAAAAGAATACCAGCCAAAAAAGTTCTGTCTAGAGAAGATGAGAAGATCGAATGAGACGTTTTTAATGAACAAAGTTTTATTAATATTTAGTGTCTTTGAATTATTTATATTCAATGAGTTAATCAAAACATGTTTTTTGTGTCTTTGTGTCATAAAGTACACTGTTGTTACATTTAGTTAGTAACTAATCAATATAAACACTTTTAAACAAAAAAATTAAACCGACGAAATACGGAACTGAAAAGTAAAAAATAAAATAAACCTTCTTAGTCTCAATAACTAAGCTCCTAAACTAACGTAAGTAACTAATTTTGAGTCGGCGCCAAACAAACAAGCAAATGAATTAGGTAAGGCGTAAAATGATGGCATCGAGTTGCACGGTGACATTCTGATAATTTTTTTGAAGTAATTTAATGATCTTCGTTGATTGTTCGTTTGGCGCCGACTCAAAATTAGTTACTTACATTAGTTTAGGAGCTTAGTTATTGAGACTAAGAAGGTTTATTTTATTTTTTACTTTTCAGTTCCGTATTTCATCGGTTTAATTTTTTGTTTAAAAGTTTTTATTTTTCAATTTTTTATGGCTGAAATTTACTAATTACTAACTACATTTGATCACTTCCAAAATACTTACTTACCCACCTCACTTCAACTATTACCAGTTAAATAATATGATTATCTACTTTTACTATTTGTTGAAATATAAATTATTTTTGTTGTTCTGGTTAGTTTATTTCATTACTTTGTATATCATTCCATCCTCTCATAGAAATTCATGATTGTGACGGATGTGGAATAATGACAGTAGCGATCTGTCATTGTCAACTACATATGTGTGTGCCAATGTTCACAAGTGAAAAATCAATTATTTCCTATTTTTCCACCCGTAAGGGTGATAATTTCATTCGAAATCCAAATATGAGGTATACCCTATCTATTAAAGAAAGAATCATCCAAATCGAAGAACCCAGTACAAAGTTATGCCTGATAGAATCGGTTAACGGACCAGAATTCAGAGGGTGAGTGATCAATATCCTTCATTTTGCTACCCTTAGGGGTGGATTTCATTTTTTCAAATTCAAATGGGACCAACTTCGAAGTACACCCTATCCACTAAAAACGTTTATAGTACCCTTTTAAATCTCTCTTCGGAGGGGTAGAGGAAGGAAATCGTGAAAATCGGGGGGTTCAACTGGGCGAAGATTTTTTTTTCGCTTTAGACCTTCAAATAGTCCCTCGTTCTCTTTCGAAAAGTGAGTGAGGTGACATTTTGTTACCAATGCGCGCACGGCAATTTAAACTTAAGGGCGTGGTGACAGTCGTGTCACTAGCGAGTCGCTGGACCCTGAGGCCATTAAGTCACCCAGCTGTTACGTATTCAAGTGCGTGCACCATCGTAAGGGTCCCTAGCCAAGGTGACAGTGACGAAACAGTCGTGGTGACACGAATCACCAGTGCGTGCAGGCTCTAATAGTTATTTATGTAACAATTGTGTAAAGTGGTACTTTCTTTTATGATTTTACAAGTAGAAAATAATTTCTACGAGTAAAAAAAACACTGTACTTACGTGTTGCATACAATATTTTTTCTTCAACTGTTCAAAAAAGAGAACCAATTTTTATACTGTTTATTATCTACTCAACTTTTCCTTGGATTTTTCTGGCAGCAGCAGGGGTATATGTTATTGCCGCGGGCCGCCTTGATTTTTGTTCCCTTGCTGTGTCGCTGAATTCGAGACCCGCGAGAACGTCAATATTTCATCGCCTAGCAAAAACTGTTCGAAAAAAATGCACTATTTTTCACACTTTCTCATTGCGTAGCAGCAACCGTTAAAAAAAGTGCACGTTTTTGTACACTTTTCGAAAATAATTCAACAATATTTTGATATTGACAAATTACCCACTTTAGGCACGCAAACTACCCAAAAGAGTGCACTTTTTTTGACAGTTGTAGAAAAAAATATATGTGAGAGTGTTTTCCGCCTAGTTGAGTGGTTTGATATTTCCAAAACCACTAATTGTAAAAAAAAACACAATTTTTTCAAATGACACATTCCTTAGATTCTAATTTTCACGACGAATCCATTGATGGTTTCGAATCGAAAATCAGATGGATGACAATCCTAATATACTAATTATTTGTCGAAAAATTATGACGAAATTGCGGTATATCACTCATCATGTATGCTATGTATACAAAATCGATTGAAACTAAATTAAAAAACATAAATTTTCACATAACAAAAGTTTATAATCCATTCCAACAAAAAAACTCATAGAATGAATGGTTCATGACTTTGATTGATTATGAGGCAGAGCCCCATCTCAGTTAAAAGTTATGCGTGATCATACATAAAAAAAAATACGCGTCGACTAGAGAACCTCCTCCTTTTTGGTTTCGTCGGTTAAAAAACAATAATGAACTAGTATGACAATAAATAATGTTTAATGTGTTAAATTGAAACACAATTACTCATTATTTTATACCAATTATGTTCCGATCCAATTACCAAACGCAATCGACAATAATATCATTAGAGATGTTGGTATCATACGTGATGCCAGTTACTTCAGGAATATTGAAAGGGTATATTTTGTCTACATCATTTCAACTATAGACTATCTGGTATTTTAAAAACTCAAATGACGACTGATTTTCTCAGGGCACATGATCTAGTGATCACTCTTCCGCGGATGTGGGGCAAATATAATCAGCGCCCACTCCGATTGAGTTGAAGATTCGAAAATAAGGCCGAACTAAAGGTAGCGCGACGTAATAATAATAACAGGATATTATTACAAACAAAACAAAAACAAATAGTGCAGAAGTAATGTTAATAGATTTTCATCAAGTAAGATACGTGTCTATCCATTTTTCCATATTATTATTCTGAACACCGTTTGAATTTGTTTATAATTCACATACTGGGTCAACTAGATGTGAAACTATTCAAATAATTCAAAATTACAGCCTTTTTATGTTATGCAGGTTCAAGGAATGAGTAGCTTTGGTTAGCTCATCGAATTCACACCAATTAATTAAAAATATGTACTGGGCCATGCACATCGTTTTCGGAATATGACACACATAATCCATGTTCATGTTCTATAGAAGGCGTTCTTTCACATCGAATGGAGATAAAAAATGGGTTATTGCGCATATTTGAACTTTCATATCGCGTATATTGAGATGAGTATACTTTAAAGAAATCGCATAACCGTTAACATTTATGAATATAACTTCATTTATCGTCATTCATGATAATTATCTTTGCATTATTCATTTTTGTTTAGACATATTCGACGCATACTCTTCTGTCCTACTTTTTTTCAAAGAAAGTTCCTAGTCTTCAATGGAATCATAGAAGAGGTTCTATTGTTCCTCTTCAAGTTGATCTCATCACTCGGAGAGTAACGGCATATTTCAATACAAAAAAAAAACGCAGAATAATCATTGAACACCCTTTCAATAGCCTGAGAATATGACAAAAAATATTCCTGAATATTATTCGAATTGAATAATACTGGAATATTGATTTGTTGAAAATATAAACAGGATATTCATAAAATCAGATGTGGAATCATCTGCGACTGAAAGATAAACTTTAGTCACTATCTTCCATCGTCAAGATAACCTCTTTGGGGGTATTCATGTTGAAGAGGGAAACATTCTCAATTAAATATTGATAGAAAGATTTTTCTGTGAATTGAAAAATCCACGATTAAAAGAAGTTATTTTTTGTGAATGTCTAACAGAAAACAACTACTTCCCCGGCTAAAGCCACGCTGGACATTGAACTACATCTGATAGATATTCTGCAAAGGCCCTAACTCAAAAGAAAAAATCTGAAATTGAAAATTTGCATTTTCATTCAGATAGTTATTTGATTTTCTATTCCAGTCTTAATTAAGAACCCATAAAGATGAATGAGGCAAAGAAGAATGTTTTCCAAAAGAGAGTACTCACCAGAAATCATTCGTAACATTGACGCAGGAGAGCCATCGCATTCACTAGGTCTTCAATACATTTTTGTCGACGAAAATCTATTTCACGCTTCCACGATCATCAGGAAGACCGGAAGAAATGGGAAACACATTTTCAAGAAGCAATCTCACTTTGCAAAGATGGAAAAAGTTAGAACCATTTCTTTTGGAGAGACACTTTGAAATTAGTGTTTTCTGACATTAAAACCTGTCATGGGGTATGATAGATTGATTTGTTGAAAATATAAACATGATATTCATAAAATCAGATGTGGAATCATCTGCGACTGAAAGATAAACTTTAGTCACTATCTTCCATCGTCAAGATAACCTCTTTGGGGGTATTCATGTTGAAAAGGGAAACATTCTCAATTAAATATTGATAGAAAGATTTTTCTGTGAATTGAAGAATCCACGATTAAAAGAAGTTATTTTTTGTGAATGTCTAACAAAAAACAACTACTTCCCCGGCTAAAGCCACGCTGGACATTGAACTACATCTGATAGATATTCTGCAAAGGCCCTAACTCAAAAGAAAAAATCTGAAATTGAAAATTTGCATTTTCATTCAGATAGTTATTTGATTTTCTATTCCAGTCTTAATTAAGAACCCATAAAGATGAATGAGGCAAAGAAGAATGTTTTCCAAAAGAGAGTACTCACCAGAAATCATTCGTAACATTGACGCAGGAGAGCCATCGCATTCACTAGGTCTTCAATACATTTTTGTCGACGAAAATCTATTTCACGCTTCCACGATCATCAGGAAGACCGGAAGAAATGGGAAACACATTTTCAAGAAGCAATCTCACTTTGCAAAGATGGAAAAAGTTAGAACCATTTCTTTTGGAGAGACACTTTGAAATTAGTGTTTTCTGACATTAAAACCTGTCATGGGGTATGATAGATTGATTTGTTGAAAATATAAACATGATATTCATAAAATCAGATGTGGAATCATCTGCGACTGAAAGATAAACTTTAGTCACTATCTTCCATCATCAAGATAACCTCTTGTGGGGTATTCATGTTGAAAAGGGAAACATTCTCAATTAAATATTGATAGAAAGATTTTTCTGTGAATTGAAAAATCCACGATTAAAAGAAGTTATTTTTTGTGAATGTCTAACAGAAAACAACTACTTCCCCGGCTAAAGCCACGCTGGACATTGAACTACATCCGATAGATATTCTTCTTTGCCTCATTCATCTTTATGAGTTCTTAATCAAGACTGGAATAGAAAATCGAATAACTATCTGAATGAAAATGCAAATTTTCAATTTCAGATTTTTTCTTTTGAGTTAGGGCTTTTGCAGAATATCTATCAGATGTAGTTCAATGTCCAGCGTGGCTTTAGCCGGGGAAGTAGTTGTTTTCTGTTAGACATTCACAAAAAATAGCTTATTTCAATCGTGGATTTTTCAATTCACAGAAAAATCTTTCTATCAATATTCAATTGAGAATGTTTCCCTTTTCAACTGGAATATTCTTCGAAATATTATTTACATTCAAACTTCTGAAGAACATTCCTGGGGATAATATTTCCGGAATTCAAGATGAAGCAAGTTAGGATTTGTTATGGACTATTTCCCTCAATATTTTTTAACCAATCAAATGGCCGAAATTTTCAACTAGAGAACCAATCAGGTCAGTTTTATAGTAATAAAACGTCTTCTCGCTGTTTTATACATAAAAAACCACCAGTAGATTCGATATTGTTTTTCGATAAAACAACTAGTAGATTCGATATTGTTTTTCGATAACACCACACTATGCCCTGTGACCTGTCATCATATGTCAACGCATTCAATTCATTTATTATATACAGGGTGAGTCAGAATGAGACCGACAAACTCCGACTGCAGATTCCTCACCTCATTTCGAAGTGAAGAATTAAGATTCAATTTGTTTTCTCCAAATTTCCTGAAGGAAAACAATTTAAACTTGGTACACTAATCTAGGTTTATCAACTTGCTAATTTGAAGTAATAATTTTTTATTTTCGTAATCCAGTACCGTAGTTACGATGGTATATGTTCATATGTTCCTTCAATTTTCTTCGACAAGTGAATGGACAAATGACATCAGTTCGACATCAGTTCGGCTCATCGATATTCATAACATTCCATTTGCCTAAAAGTGGAGGTTTCTGAGATAATTGAGAAAAACTGAAGATATGTCCTTAGTAGTGCAATAATTGCATAATGCTAATTTCTTACAACACATCGGAATGTGTGTCAACCTCCTGAACATTTTTTAATGTTGGGAGAATCGGAAACTTAGTACGGGTGAGTCAGAATGAGACCGATAACTCCATTTTTTCATTCATCATATTATTTTATTGAATCGATGTTGCGGGTTCACTGATATGTTACCATCTTTCTTGCATATGATTGTTTTGACAAATCAACTGACAAACAAACCCAACCTCAAATTCATAATACTCCACTTAGATGAGAGTTAAGGTCTGACATAATTTTTGCAAAAAACTGAAGATGAGTACTCTTAATTTGTTGAAGTTAATGTTGGAGTATCATTATGAAAGCCATTTCTGATTGCATTATCTAGGAAAATATTATCTAATCAACAAAAACAATTATTGTGCATTAATATCTACTTAAATGATAGAAACGGTTCAGTGGGTACATAGTAAGATGTCTAAAAACATGGTGTATTCACTTATACCTGTAAAATATTGGGACAAACTGGGGGACAACAGCCCACTTGATAAAGGGAGTTATCTAGAGTTTCAGATGGCGCCGATGTCGTTTCTTGTCATAATTCAGTAAACTGCAATTTCATACCACACAGGGTGTTTTTGTGATTTGTGTCTCCTGATCCGTTCTGTGATTGTGCTTTTGTCGCTTTTAAGGTTATGTCAATTCGTTGTGAAATATTTTGAGGTTGATCGATCGATGTAACATATTTTAGAATAAACTATTCCATGTACTTATGTCAGTGTTATCATATATTGTCAGTATTATATATATAATAACCCTGAGTGTTATATAGAATTTTCGAGAGGGTTCCGAAATAATTCTAATTATGAACCGTACCAATTTATTTTGTATGATTAATTTTCTATTGATACAGATCCACTGAGTTGGTACTTATGTATTTCTGTCCCTGTTTGTTCGTGATAAAAATCTTATGATGGAGCGGATAATGATTTTATGAAGTGCTGTAAATTACATACAATTACTTAATTGAGCTTTCAAACCAATAAAAGTACGGGAGATGCAATCTCTTTCGCTTTCTGAAAAATCTATATTCTAGTCTGAAGGAGGAAGTGTTTTACGACATATCTAAAGCTTTTGACTGTTACATAAGCTTCATCTCTACAGCTTCAGAGGACGAAGCTTCAATTGGTTCAAATCCTTTCTGAGTGAAAGAACCTCTTAGCTTTTTGACACATTGAGAAGTGTTCACTATTTTGGCAGACAACACGACTATCTTATCGCAAGAACTCAAATTACCTTCATACAGCGGAGTAAAAATAGCTTAAAATCATGCATTATTTTGGAATCCTGGAGGACTCCATGGATTTTCCTAAAACCTTCTGATATTACTCAGAAATTGCTTGCAGAAAAAAGTTACAAACTTATATTCGTGCCCTGCTTGTTTATTAATTGTTTAAACAATGAAAAACAATTTTGTTAGGAAAATTTTACCCAAATTGATGCTATAGGGGTTTTTGAGGTCGCTGAACCAGAATATGACATTGAAAAAACGATGGCGTGGCCAGTCGTAAAGGTAGATTTCATGAATGATAATTTACAGCTACCTATTTGTTATTTATGTGTACATCTAAGAGAAAAAAAATTCGGGTAAAATTTGTGAGATAGTGAAGCTTTATCAAACGACTTATAGTTTACCGATATTGGGTATGGAAATGAAATATTGCGAAGTTTTTCAACAGCTGCCATTTTGAGACTATTGGACCATTTTAGATCGTGGCGACGTGCTCCTCCAGCCCTGTTCCACTTCAGAGTCGCCGCCTCACATTTTTTTCGCACGTTACCGAAAAAATTCTGCAGCTTACAGTTTTGATTTTAAAGAAAAATTTTACTTACCTTTTTCATGTCAATTTTTCCATTTTTGCGAGTGGCACCATTATTTATTCATTTTTTTTTAAATAATCACTATACAATGTAATTTGGCAACTTATTTGTTAAATAATTAATTAGGCATACTTCATGGTTGGTAACTTTTTATATGTTGTTCCTTACATCATCAATAATGTACAGTAAAAAGTTCCCACAGTCCCCTAACTTTCTGAAGCTAAAATCTAATATTATTCCACTACTAGTAAAATGACTCGTATATGTATAAATTGATTTGAATCTTCTCTGAACCTTTACCCATTGGAATAATTTTTTTTCAACTTGTGATTGTAATGTATCTAGTAACTAGTCAAATAATTTTACGATTACTTTTATATTTATTTTTTATATTATATATATTTTGTATAAAGTTTTTCCTATGAGATGACAGTCTTCTGACTGAAAGTATTGGAAAATTCCAGATATACTGGATATTTTCTTCCAAATAGCTATGGGATCCTATGGGACGGTTCGGAATTCACTAGCCAAAATCAATATATCTTCATAGAATGAAAAGTCCACGCTTACTTTTGAAATTCATGTGTTTATTAAAAAGTGATAATCATCCTAATCATAGTCATTAGCCTTATCGATCTTGGGAGTGGGCCTTGTTCTTCCGAATAACTGCTTGGTTTAGATCGCCCTCCTTCTCCGATTATCTCATGCGGGGTGTTACTGAAAAATAAAATAAAAGCATTTTGATTATTTTTTTCTCCCCACATCTTTGTTAGTAGGACTCACCTTTTCCGGCGAAGTCATTCTAAGATAGCTGGAAGCAGCCTAGACTGTCGCACACCAGGATTAATCGATTTCTCAACTTTATCAACAGATTTTATGATATCTACAATGAACTCTCTGATTTTGTTCATGTCAGAAGGTTGTTAGAGAGGTAATAGTCCGGCAGAGATGGACAGTGAATGGCTTGGTAATAGTTTGTATCAGAAAGTTTAATGGAACAATGTCATCGGGGACATTTTCCAATCCCCTCAATTTTCATGTTAATTCATCATCTAGAGACATCAGTCCACTCTCCTACCTTTTCTCATTCCTTCGTGGAAGTTTCTATGATCCGAAAAAGGCCATTCGAGAAGAAATCACTTTGAAAAAATCGCCAGGTAGACCTCAAGTAAAGTCTGATTTTTGACAGACAGATGTAAACATTGTAGTAAGTTTCGAGGATTTCATCTCATTTTCGCGCCAACTGTTCTGGGCGGGATCTTGTTCGTAGCACGATAATCTTTGTAAACGATCAATTCACAATTTTTTGCATGAAGTAATGTTGACAGAAAAAGAAAATTTCATAGGTTTGAAGTTTGACATTTTGCGTGACACAAACAACAAACATTCCTTAACCGCGCCATCTACTAATGAAGTTCTAAGCAGAATTTAACGTTTTTCATTTGTTGTCCCCCAAAAATTCTAAACAAAATCGAATCAGTGAATACACCAGGGTTTTTAGGCATCTTAGTACATAGAAACAAACAAGGCATTAATGCAAATGTTCAAATGGACCATCATTTTGCTCAATACACAATTGGCATCTCCGTATCATCGAATGTCGCACGCTTTGGAATATTCCTGTATTAACGTGCTGCTAAAATTCTTGCCGTTAAATTTTCCACAGATTCTACAAGTGTTTCACACACTAGGGATTCAAGGTATCCCCACAAGAAAAAGTATAGTGAAGTTAAATCCGGAGAACGTGCAGACCTTAACTCTTAGCTAAGTGGAGTATTATGCGATTATTGCACATACGAAATTATGTCTCTACTAAGGACATATCTTCAGTTTTTCTCAATTATCTCAAAAACATCCACTTTTAGGCACATGGAATGTTATGACTTTTAGGTTATTTATCGATGAGCCGAACTGATGTCAAACGCACATTTGTCCATTCACTTGTCCCACGAAAATATGAAGGAACATATGACCACATACCATCGTAACTACGCCACTGGTTTACGAAAATGAAAAATTATAACTTCAAATTAGCACGTTGATAAACCTTGATTAGTGTACCAAGTTTAAAGAAAAATCCTTCAGAAATTTTGGAGAAAACAAATTAAATCTTAATTTTTGATAAACACAAAACTCAATTAGTATATGCATAAAGTCAACAGGCAATCAAAATTATACTCATATAATAAAGCCATGATGGCCTAGTTAGCTAAGGAGGCCACGAAAAAAGCGACCGGGGTTCGAATCCGACCACCCTCAAAAACTTTTTTTAATTTTCGAAAATACATTTCAATAAAAATCACAGCGCAGATTCTGATTGATTTTAATGCATATATTATGGATATATTGTTTTGTTCATATTAATTAATAATAATAATGTTTACTTTTAACCCTCATTTGTTTTTTTCCTTGGGTATCCGCGATTATTTTAGTAGGATTTCATGTTTGTAGATTAATTTGTTCAGATTTTTAATAAACATTTATAATTAAAGTTTTGCACTTGAAATTAAAGTTTTTTAATATGCATATTATCATAACTTCTGTTTTACCTTGGTAAAATTTTTTGAAATTTAAAGTTGTGTTTAATATCGTTACAACAAACATGAATTATGTGATTCTCTAAAAAATTAAAAATCCAAGTTAATTTCACAAATATGCTTGAATATGAACAAAGTTATGCGAAATTGATTTTGATTAATTCAGGAAACTATATAGGGTGAATATATTTTTTTTTTGAGAAATTATTAATTTAATTTCTCGGAATAAAGGTCTGATTTAATCAATTTCTATGATTCCTTTTAAATACGTTTCGACATAGTTTTCGTCATCTTCAGGTTAAAAACACTAACATAATTAAAAACATTGAGTTTGAAGCATAATATGTTACTTAACACAATATTAAAATATCTATGATATGTATGAATATGAGTTGTCACAAACTAATCCATTTATATTTTTGCTTTTGCAGTGTACGAAGGTGTGTGTTTTTTCTCCTTCATGAATACACCGGATTGTTTAAAAGATTAAGTCATAGTATATGAGTCTTACTGTATTTTTATGGCAGCATGTAAAGATCAGTTTTCATTATTATAGTTGAGTTAAAGAGGGTTGTTATGAATCTGGCTTGAGATTTTTTTATCATGTCTGTTAAACCAAGTGTTGGGATATTTTTTTATATGTATCATTTCACTTTCTTCCTTTGGTCAAAATTTCAACGTTATTAGTGTCGAACTTATGTTGATTTTCTTTTTCGTGTTGGATAAGGCTATCATGTCAGTTTTTGAATATTTATGGGCTTGTTTTTGCAAATATTGTTTTGTGTTTGACCTATATAAAGACTGTCAAAGTACCTATATAGGTAAAAAAAACAATATTTGAAAAAACTAATACAATAAATATTTAAAAATTGCCATTACAGGCCTATCCAAACACGAAATATAAAATCAACATAAGTTCGACACAAACAACGTTGAAATTTTAACGAAAGAGAAATCCAAAAGTGAGAACATTCCTGGAAATGATACATATAAAAAAGACCACAACAGTATTAATAACAGGAATGATATAAAAAACGTAAGCCATATTTATAACGAACTCTTTTAACTTTGTTTATAGTAATAATGAAAACTGATCTTTACATGCTGCCATAAAAGTATAGTAAGGCTCTTATACTATAACTTAATATTCTAAACAATCCAGTGTATTTATGAAGGAGAAAAAACATGAAAGATAAACCGAAATCACACACCTTCGTACAATGCCAAAGCAGAAATATAAATAGAATATTTTGTGACAATTCATACATCATAGATATTTTAATATTATGAAGTTACGTGTTTCAAACTGCCTGTTTTTAATTATTTTAGTGTTTTTAACCTGAAGATGACAAAAACTATGTCGAAACGTTGTTAAGAAGAATTATACAAATTGACTGAATCAGATCTTTACTCCGAGAATTTGAAGAATAAATATGTATATATGATTTTTTTTTCACATACATTTGGCTGATTAGAAAGTTAGTTCTCTTCCAAAACGGTTAACATCAAATCCGTAGTTTCTCTACAAATAATCATTGCTAATCTACATAAAAATAAGGAAAACAAAAAGATAATTCACTTTATCACCCATTCCGGTGGGTGATCGTACTTTTTTTCATCTTTAATCGCTCAGTTGAGGATCTAAGTGGGCCGAGACCGCGCTACATGTCGATGATTCATTGAGGTTAAATCGCGATTTGTTTGTTCAATTTAAACTCGAAGTGAAAATCGATTCCGTTCATCAAGCCGGAAGAGTTTGGCCACGCACGATCTTTATTATTGGCCTCGCCGTGATGAAATTTGTCGAAAACGAATATCAACAACCTGATCTATCAACCATTCGATACTCACTGAAATAATTGTGGATTCTAATCAGAATTCGAATCTATTAGGTACAAATTGCCATTAATGAGGTAAACTTGGAGGCAAACGTTTGCTTTTTATTCATCTTCAAAAAAAAGATTTTAGATATATTCAGTAGTAATATCATCATAATGAGTATACGTTGACATTTTTGTGTCAATATTGTAGAAATTCACGAGACAAAATTTCTTTAAAAATACCTCGACACGAATCGAATCTTGAATACGATTATATACCGAGCTTTACTCTGTTTGCTAATGTGAGAGAGTAATAAATCATTATTGAACTGTAACAAGTCGTTTTCGTTTTCCATAGACGTATGTGGTTAAATCTGAAGTTGACGTCATTAGATAGCTTATGAAAAACTAATATAGGAATGTGAAAGTAGATATAGGACATCATGAATGAAACATATCTGGAATTTTCCGGAGGACCCAAAAATGCAATAATATACTATATGACCCATTAGAAAAAACAAAAGTTCATATCATAACTTTTTAATGCGATGTTCAATTGTTTTTCTATTTACATTTCCTGGCGGTTCAGAAAAAATGCTAATTCAACCATTTTTCTAGCTCCTCTAATAAGGAGGATACCTATTGGTCCAAATATAACCAATAACCCTGTAAGTTGGTTCAAAGATATTTCGTACAATCTTAACTGTTAATATGATTAGCCTCTAACGAAGGGCGACGCTTACGTATGCTCTGTAATTTCCTGTTCCAGGTACAATAAAAGAATACATTTACAATCACCTACCTGATTATCTTTTCCTTACTTCAAAATTTTTTTTAACCAATAATATGTAGATATAAATCCGTCCCTGCGATAAGAGATAACAATATGGTCGAATTTGTTTCACAAATGGAGGGTCTGAGAAAACGATTAGAAGCTTAGGTAGAGGCACAGGTAGTTTACCTACTCTGCCTCAGTGTTTAAAAAATTTGGAATGTTCAGTTACTTTCCGACAGTTGTTGGAAAAGTTCGTTTATGAACATGGCTAGTGTTTCTGAATTTATTGTTGAGAAACGGATTAGTAAAAGTGCGTTTTCTAAAAATGATAAAATTATTATTCTCAATGTGTTCAACGCTGTTCGCCACCAGAACTCAACATTCCGATTTACAAAAATAGTTTAAATGTGTTCGAATATGACTGGAGTCGGACAGTCAACAATACCGGGTGACACAGGATATCGGGCCACCCTGTAACTTCTGCATTCGTGAACGGATTTTTCTGAAATTTGGTACAGTTATATAAGCAACCATTTCGGATTTTACCACATTACAATCCAAAATGCCAGTAACTTTGTTTTTTCAAATGGAACACCCTGTATATTTTTACATATTCAAGTTCAACAGGTCAAAACAAGTCCAAACCTTATGTGCAATGTAATTTTTTTAAAACAATTGAAATTAAAATTGTCCTCGTGGATAAATGAGATTTGGTGGAAGCTATTTACAATGAGTGGCAAATAACAGAAAAACTTAATTTTTTCTGAAAAAATCTTTTTTGTGTCATTTATAGATTAATCAATTCAGTCACATCACATTTTGATCAAAAATTAATTTTTTTCAAATGAAACCCCTATGGGCCACCTACCTGTCTCTCTAGAACATTCATTAAGGAAAAAAATTACATATCATTTTTGTATTTCGGTGCAGTAACAAATTGTATACATTCAAAAATCTACAACTAGTTCATGAGTTTCCTTGCAGTTCGAATAATTTTTCAACTTAGTAAGCTGTGGAGAACAACATTTCTGAATCTTGTCAATTAATTGTGTTTCGCTGTCATCTTTTACTCAACTCTAGAAAATTAGTTAACTTCCGAGAATTAGTTTAGTAGAAATGTAAAATCAAAATTATAGGTTCACAAGAAGTGAACAGGTTGATATGTTATTAATTTACGGAGAATGTCTTGAAAACATTGTCGCCGCTTGTCAGTTATATGCTGAACGATACCCACACAGAAGACACCCACAAAGAACCTTTTTCAAAAATGTGGAGAGACGATTCCCAAAAGTACCCAACAATGGAGAAGACGATCGTAAGAGAGGAGGCAGAAATGAATGTTTTGCATATGTTGATTTTGATCCAACCGCTTCGATGCGGGAATTGGAATACCAATGCAATGAAAGTCGAGAAAACGCTAGAAGAATTTAAAAAAAACACCATTATCGTGCTCATAAGTATAACTTACACAATTAGTTGACATGATTCAGAAATGTTGTTTTCTACAGCTTACTAAGTTGAAAAAGTATTCGAACTGCAAGGAAACTCATGAACTAGTTGTAGATTTTTGAATTTATACAATTTGCTACTGCACCGAAATACAAAATGATATGTCATTTTTTCCTTAATGTATGTTCTAGAGAGACAAGTATGTGGCCCATAGGGGTTCCATTTGAAAAAAATGAATTTTTGATCAAAATGTGATGTGACTGAATTGATTAACCAGTGACACAAAAAATAATTTTTCAGAAAAAATTAAGTTTCTCTGTTATTTGCGACTTACTGTGAATAGCTTCGACCAAATCTCATTTATCCACGAGGTAAAATAAAAAAACCATTTTAATTTCAACTGTTTGAAGAAAATTACATTTGACATAAGGTTTGGACTTGTTTTGACCTGTTGAACTTGAATATGTAAAATATACAGGGTGTTCCATTTGAAAAACAAAGTTACTGGTATTTCCAGAAAAACCGGAAGTCCGCCATATTGGATTGTAATGTGATCAAATCCGAAATGGTTGCTTATATAACTGTACCAAATTTCAGAAAAATCCGTTCACGAATGCAGAAGTTAAAGGGGTGGCCCGATATCCTGTGTCACCCGGTATACCGACTTGTGCACGAGGATAAACGCGGCCCTATCAGGTCACCAAAGAGAAGTACAGGAAGAAAAAAAACTTTAATAAATGAGGATGAAAAGACTGCCATCAAAAGAATCTTATTTTCGTTTTACTCAAAAAAAGAAATAACTACCTTGAACAAAATAATGTCTGAAATGAAAAAGAATGATTTTCCCCACGGGTAGGAAGAAAGTGTGGAAAACTTTGAAGGAAATGAATTTTCGTTATGAAAAAATTCAAAACAGAAAATCTCTTTTAATAGAGAAAAACGAAATCATCTGCTGGCGACGACTATAATTGAGGGCAGTTAGACAGTTTCGAAAGGAAAACAAGAATAGCTATTATATGGACGAAACTTGGTTGAATGAAGAATATACCGTTGGTAAAATTTGGCAAGATAAAAATATAAAATGCGCGAGGCAAGCTTTCATGGAAGGATGGTCCTCTAGAATAAAAGCACCCTCGGGAAAAGATTAATATAGTTGGATTTAACGGGAGTTAGGACCAGGGAGTAAAACTAATTTTCTATCGCTGACGTTTCGATTTAATTTATTCCTTTTCAAGCTGAAAGGACAGTATTCACGTATAGATTGAAACAAAGAAATATCTATAACCCACCTTTAAAACTAAGTTTTTCCTGCTCATGCCATGGATTCAACTAAAAACTGTTGAGTAGTCGATACAAACTCTGGTCGATAAAACACATGGGCACAAATTACACATTAAAACTTTAAAATTGTATATAAACAAATACGGACACGTTAAAATGAAACAACACACAACCTGTATGGTCAATATGCAACTGAAGTATTCCAGCGCTACATAAATAGAGAAACGAAAAAAACAAAACAAAACAAATCTTTAGTGTATTTATTAAGAAATCTGTGTTTCTTTTGAACCTTTCTAGAATATGGGTGTATATTTTTGTCAGGTTTTGTGTATCACTTTTTTGGTTTACGCAATTATCATGGAGATTGATTTGAATCAGTTCTCCCAACAATCTCTTTGAATAAGCCATCTCTTTTTCCAAAATTTTTGCTGAGCCGAAATGAAAATGGCCCGACGATTAAAAAAATGGCCGCATTTTTTTTTCAAAACTATCCAACCACTTTTTGCGTAGTGATCTTATAGATCTTGGGAACAGACTTTATATGTACAGGGTGAGTCAAAAGTATTTATGGTTATCCATAGTTCCAGAAAATATTTTATATAAAAGTACTTTTCTGTCATTATATAAACAGGGTGAGTCAGCTTTTCGTATGGCGATCCTACAGATCTCTTTGAAAATTAAACTCTGAGCTGCGCACTTTCCGTTTTCGGGACACTGCTTTTGAGCGTTGACTTGATCTCATTATTAAAAAGAACCGAAAAAAAGCAAATATTTTTTCGAGGTCGCAGCGTTTACCTACAATCACTAATCACTCCCTACCTTAAATTGAACTCATTGTTATATAACAAAAACCTACTCTCTACTCCACATGTCGTAACCTACCTGTATATTTGGATACTTACTGAATGAAATTGCGAATTCTACATAAAATACCGAAACAAAAGAAAATAATATTGTTTGGTGCTACACCTTTTAACGACGTGTAATTATCGTGTTCCAATTAGTTATAGTATAGATCAAAGTTAATTATAAAAGAGTAACAAAAAGCCTTCTGTTTGTTCTGCTTCTTAACCTACAATCAGTCAACGTGGACTTGATAGATATATGCATCGGCCAATAAAAACTGTGTTTGCACCAAAAAGAAGGAAAATTGAGCGTGGCTATAGTATTGTTTCTGCCGCTATACATGAACTATTTTTTCATATTTTAATAATTTATTGAAAAGCCTGGGTATAGTATAGTAGTAGTGTTATTGAAAAGTCTGGGTACAGTTAGTTATAGTCTGTCCTAGGCTTTTCTCATATTGTGTTCTCTATGTCTCGTATTACGTTCATGAGCAACTGGTTCAACATTTATTTTATTTCTGTGGACAGAAATAATATCTTGAAATGAAGAACTTGTCTTATTTCGAAATGTTGAGAGATTTCGAAGAAATCATTATTAAGTTAGATTATTCCTTCTTTTTTCAAGAATGAACTCATTATCCATTTCTGCATGTCCATTTTTTTAGATGAACATAATTTGCACTTCCTCTTGCAATCATAATTCAAGTGCATAGGGTAGAATTCTGTGTGGTATATACCCAGTAGTTGTTTGAGGCATTTGAATTTGCAGAACATCTCCCTCAATTTATATATTATATTTTTTATTCACCTCAAGTGACGAAGGATAATTCTGCGTAATTGATGGATTTTGCTTCATCTTCATTTACGGCAATTTATTGACACAACAATTGAATTATATTTCTTAGAAACCGCTTTTTGGTTTTCTTAAAATTTTTCTTCTTTTACTTTTTGAAAGTGTTTTCTCCTATCTGAATTGATGACCTAAAATGTTTTTTTTTACTTCAAAATTACCGTTTTAACTATTTTTGCAATATGAATATTTCATCTTCACTCTCCAACAACATCGTTTTAGCAAGGTTTCATCTACACGAGCAAAGTACTATAATTTTAATTTTATTTATTCGTCGTGTTTTAGGTCGAAATGTATCTCATGCTACATTCACTATTCCTCAAATATTTTTTTCGGTACGTAAGGTTCGATGACATGCTTTCAGCGAGCCTGAGTGTTTGCGTCTACATCTATTGAATAAAATAACAAAATTAGCAATGATGATACAAGTAGTTACAGTGCCATTGAACAATCACCTTCTCGCTTCATTATTTTAAAGTTCTGCGCGTTGATTAACTAGCACCTGTTATGCATCTGTGTTCTTTGTATAAACGTCTTAACTTTTGTCGGTGTTTATGATTATAACTTGTATTAGTGAAGTAAGTTTATGCGAGACATAAACAATAATCTATGTCTTTCTACTTTTCCTGTAAGATTCTTCAGACCGACAAGAAATGCCAATACACAAAAATATAAACAACATAGTAGTAGTAGCAGTAATAAAATATAAACATCAAAGTATATATTTATATATATAGTGATTCATTTAAAACGAGCACCTGATAACTTGTAGTAAATGATTTTCAGGAAAATACAAAATACGTCAACAATAGTATAAGGGACACATTTTGACGACATATTCACATTTGATGTTTTCATTCAGAGCATGTCAACTTTTTTAGTGGATCACCTATATTGTTTCGATTATCAGATGCTCCATGATGAGCAGATTTCAACAAAGTATAAAACATATAGTCTGGATAGGTGCAGCTAATTATTTTCCATTGTCAGTGCTAATTTAACTGCAATAGAAATAGCTTCATCGCTTGACAAATCCTGAACGGTTATGCTTTTATTGCTAACAGATCCAGTTTCCATAAATTTGTTCAATAATTCCGGAACGTTCAGAGTTGTCAACGATGAAGCTTATTTCTATTGCAGTTTTAGGGCACGTTGACTAATGGAAAATAATTTGTAGCTCCGAACCATATGCGTCAGACTTTGTTGAAATCTGCTCATCATGGAGCATCTGATAATGCGAAACAATATAGTGATCCATTTAAAAATGGTGACATGCTCTGAAAGTGCTGATAGTGAAGTAACATCAAATGTGAATATGTCAAAAGTGTCCCCTGATACTATTGTTGACATGTTTTTTATTTTCCTGAAAATCATTAAAAGTTATTCAGGGTGGCTCGTTTTAAATGGAATGCACTGTATATAGTTTCTTTGAAAAACCATATACAAAGATTTTCGCTTCGATTTATGGTTTATGCTTAACATATTTATTGGAAGGTCTTCATGAAGATGTTAAGATAATTACAGAAAAGCACAAAACTATCTTGACAGAAAATGATGAAAAATTGAGTAATCATGAAAAGGAACAAAAGAGTATTTTTCAAGATTCCAAGATATTTGAGCACGGACAACTCAAAATTTATAGATTACTCAGTTGGTCAACTAAAATCAAAGTTGAAGGCACATTCTGTCACTTCTGGAATATTTCATTCTACAGAGAACTGAACGCGGAACTTCAACGATAGACGTCATGTCTTTTCAGCGTCATTATATTCGCTCCTGCATCGATGAAAATATAGCAGAACACAGTGCCAATTTGTAGATGTAGATCCAATTCTGTACCCCGGAAGTAAAGGACACCATGTCCATGTTTTTGGATATAGACATGGTGTCCTTTACATCCGGGGTACATAAGTAATTGTATTTATAACTATTGATTATACATTACATTTTAAATTTCCCGATCAAGTGATAATCACATAAGACATCCTTCAGACATTTGTAGCATCAAGTACATGTCAGATACCAATCCCAAAAAAGTTGAAATAGATTTTAACGATAGTTAGATCGGCAAAACTTTGAGGAAAGATAATTTGTCTTCCTCTTCCCAAAAAATAACACGTTGTGCTATATCTCAATACAACTCGTTATCAAACAGCTACAATCCCATCAGATCACTTGAACCCAAGGGGTTGCAGAACATTGGTAACACCTGCTTCATGAATTGCGTAATATAATGTTTATCGAATACCAGATGGTTGCTCGAGTATCTGAGAAAAGACGAGCATATGTGGGATATCAACACGAGCATATCAAGTATGATGGGTGCTCTGATAAAAGCATTTGCGGAGTAGGTAATAAAAGAACTTTGGTCGGAAGATTTGTCTGATAGGGTGGTGAATACTGTTTCTTTGGAAAGCCATATACAAATATTCGCACCTCGCTTCATGGGGTACGCCCCAACAGGACGCCCAAGTATTTCGCACATATTTATTGGAAGCTCTTCATAAAGATATAAACAGAGAGGTAGAAGAGTCCAAACCTATCTTGACAGAAATTGATGAAAAATTGAGCGACCATGGAAAGGCTCAGGAGCCTCAGTCAAGATATTTAGGAATGTACAATCTCATAAATGGTTGATAACTGTGTTGGTTAACTGATATCATCGTTGAACTGTACTTCCTGTGGCCATTTTTCTGTCCCTTTTGACCTCTACCTCTTCTGGGATCTTCCACTTCATATTCCACAGAGAACTGGCCAGCTGAGACTGTCACAATGTTTAGACTTGCTTACTAGAGAAAAAACTTTGAATGGCGAAGAGAAACTGAAATCCCTTAAAAGTGGAAAAGCATTCGTCCTCTTCTATGAACAAGAGGGCACCAAATCACACCTTTAGTTGATCATTATTATTGTTACCATTTTACATAAATAAATGTTATTATGCAGTATATATGACCATTAGTTTTTGAACGTAAAACTACATATTTTCGGAACATTTCTAAGGAATTAACTCATCTATATCTTCTTCTTTAATCGTCAATTATTTAGGAACATTAGTATTTGTATTGGGGAAAATAATTTTAATAAATGACGAAGCATTTCCTATGTTTTCCATACGTAAAAAAGTTAGTTCCTCCCTTCTAAAGGCTACACCGCTACACCAACGATTATAGTATATTATGCAACGATCATGTAATGACTACTATTAATACATGAGCACGAGGTAAGTTACGACACGAGCCGAAGGTGAAAAGTAGACACATGTTACTCAACTGAATTCGATTATTTGTTTCGAAAGGTCTCCAGAAAGCCATATTGATAAAATTATTTTCAATGGATAATTCCCAATCTCACCAACACACGGCACTGATTAAGGAATGTTGTGAACTGGGTAAATCATGCGGCTTCAGATAACAGATGTCCCAAGCCAGCTAGCCGAGCTTTTATTCCTCAAATATATTTGATAGGGGCCTTTACTAATAATCTGGGCAACTATGGGCACACCACTTAACTTTTTTATGATTGTACCCAGGAACGCTTTGAAAGTTAAAACACTGGTATAGTTTTCCCAATATCAATTGCAGAAGCATAAAAAAGTCTTGCGGCGGACTCTTTTGAGCAGCAGTGGCGGAGATAACTAATTTTATTTAGATATTTAAATATTCAAAAAATACGTTAAAATAAAAAAATATGCCATAAGCGAGGAAGTCTGTATCAATAGATAATCGGATCATCATAATTTCATTTTCCTATGGTCGGAAAAAGCCTTCTTTTCCAACAAAACACGACAAAACTATAAAATATTTTAAAACCTATTTCAATCCCAGACCAGAGACGCTACTGGCTTTCATTTACTCACTCTTGAAACTGGTGATTTGCGGTCACTCAAACCCACGTTGACTATCGGCTCTTTTGATCTTCGTTTGATGTTCCGCTCGCCGACGGATAATGTTTTACGAGTAGTACACATTATTTTTCGTTCCGTTTCTTCGCATATACGCTCGTGTTAGCGAAGTGAGTTTTTATTTGCTCCCTATAGAAACAGCTTCTGCAATTGATATTGGATGGACTATAGTAAGTGCTGGTAGTATAAAAATTTGCCGGGCAGTGCATATGAACACTCCTCCTAGTGCTCTTATTTTTATTGCCTTTTCAATTGGGATTAGAATAACTATAGTATATAAATTTCCCATTTGCCGGGCAGTGCATATGAACACTCCTCGTAGTGCTCTTATTTTTATTGCCGTTCCAATTGGGATTATAATTACTATACATTAATTAAATTCCCATTTGCGGGCAGCAAAATATAACACTCCTCGTAGTGCTCTTATTTTTATTGCCGTTCCAATTGGGATTATAATTACTATACATTAATGTGTAAGTAGCATACATCAGCCTTATTATTCGTGCATGATATTTGATTAGATCAGAAATATACCCAAAAACTATTCCTCATGCAATTTCAACCAAATTGTTGGATTGTAAAAATAATCTAGGAACTGACAATTGTAGATATAATGGCGGCAAAACTTCAACAGCCTATACTGTGGAAATGTGTAAATCCGCCACTGCAATAGACTCATTGATTATAATACATTGATATAAATTTAAATATATTAAAACACATTAAAAGTAAAATAAAATATATTATGAGATAATACGTATGAGATAAGTAGGTACACCAATTTTGGAATTCATGACTAATGAAAAACAATTTTTGGCCTTGTAGGTAACTCTAGCTAGTAACTAAAGTATTCAGATTGAAATGTCAATAAAAAGGTGATTCAGGCATTTTCAATCCTTTTCACAAGCTTTTATTTAGTTCCACCTGTTCCGGTGTCTGTCTGTATGTGTGTTCTGTTTGTAATAAAATCTAGCAAGTTAATTTTGACCGACTTCTAGTTCACCGATTACCTTTAAATTTGGCTGTTGTACATAATTTGGGTGACAATGCATTATGAATTTTTTTTAGGAAAAAAAACAAAATGGCAGCTCTAATATGGCGGACAATTTTTGTGATTATGGTACGAATCTATTCAACATTGGTATCTAGAGGTTTTCGGGGTCAAAGATTATGACTTTCTGGTTAAAATTCAAAGATTCAACATGGCGGCTCCAAAATGGCGGAAGAGTTTTGTGATTATGGTCTGATTCTATTCAGTTCAGTTTTTAGAGTCGAAGATTTTTTTTACAAGCTTTCATCCACTTTCAGTGTCCCAGTGTCTGTCTGTCTGTAATCAAATCTGTCAAGTTAAATTTGACCCCTTCTAATCGTTCGATCGATTTGAAAATTAACAGGTGTACATAATTTCGGTGATAATGCATGTAGAAATTTTGGTTTGAAAAAAAAAGAAAATGGCGGCTCTAATATGGCGGACAATTTTTATGATTATTGTCGAATCTATTCAAAATTGGTATCCAGGGTTTTCCGGGTCGGAGATTATGATTTCAAAAATAAATCAGATATAAATTACTAAATCAGTTATTTAACATCAAAATATTAAAAAATAAATAAACGAAAAAATCAATTTCAAAACAAGCTTTTATTAGTTGTTAATTAAAAACGGAACAAAAAGTAAAAAATAAAAATTATAAAAACAAAATATTCAAAGACAAGCACTAAAAAGGCAAAAATAATGTCTTTCATTGTTTGATCTAGGTTATTCTGTGAGTTACAGATTCAAAAGCTTGCCGCGGATACAAAATAGGTTATCTTGAGCTGCAAGATTTTGAATCTGTAACTCACAGAATACTAGATCAAACAATGAAAGAAAGTATTTTCCTTTTAGTGCATGTATAAATAAAAGCTTCTCTTTAAAAAATTTTTATAATTTTATTTTATTTTCTAGAGGGTATTTCTTCGATTTTTGTCGTCGTTTGGATATATATCTTCATGTGATCCATCCTGTAACACTGAGTCCAATCATTCGAAAAATGCATGCATAGTAAGCTTGTAATGGTGGCTCTTCCTGTTAGAAAATGCACGGACGCAGTCGATATGTGACTTATCAAAATTCAACGAGCGTTTGTCGCCTAGCTTGTAGCGAGTAACGCGTATCGCTAAAGCAGACGAAAAATGTTCCTATCATTTTAAATTTTTTTTCATGCAAGAGCGTTCTTTAACTGTAAGTCTAGCGGTTGAAACTGAAATTCGAATATTCTTCGTCCGAGAAAAGTGCACAGGATTGGTTTGGAATATTTAGGACTTTGGATTGTGGGAAAATTGATACACAAAATTAAAATAAATTATTATGCAATTGTGAAGTAGAAGTCTAATCAATCAATTGCTAAACTGTCAGATCAGTATATATTGTAAATTATCCGATGGCGCATCCAATCGGAAGAGGCACATTTCACAAACTATTGCTGACAAATGGATGCCATTCTGACCTGACACATTTAGAAAGAGAAATATTACTCTAATTTGTATCAAAGGAATATACCATTTTGTCAAATAGCATTATGATTAACACAAAGAACCTCGCACCAAATAAATGGGAAAATGGCCTCCGCCAATATTGAAATTTTTTGGGATATTGTGGTACAAGTCACTAGAAGTTCACTGCAAGTTTAAATTAGTTTTTTGTCTAGTTTCGAGATATGAATTTTTAAAATCATAAAATGGTTGTTTC